>OY741990.2:3164868-3414149 GCA_963555575.2 Hygrocybe coccinea | reverse complement strand
AGTGCTGCCAATAGATAGAGGTGTGAGCCGAGATATTGCCTGCAAAGTTGTGGAATTGAGGGTGGAACAGAAGTTGCAATATCAAGGTTGAAATTCACAAGTGGTGTACAAATGGCATTGAATCTGAGTTCGCATAGGCATTTGGGAAGCACCTCTGAATAATAATGCCTCAATATTGCAACTTCTGTTCCACCCTCAATTCCACAACTTTGCAGGCAATATCTCGGCTCACACCTCTATCTATTGGCAGCACTGAAGCCTCCCTAGCCTTCCTTGTCACTAGCAAAGTACATTTCGCACTTTTTTAACCTTCTGCTGTCCCAAGCTTACACAGGTGTTCTCAGGTGCTATAACCTGTCATTTGGGGCATTGTATATTGTACAGACATCCTCATGTTGTTGTGGGGATGCCAGGAACAGAGTTTAACCTCCCAGATGCTCCCCATGATCACCCAGGTATTTTTCGCACTTTTGTGCTCTGTCAAGAGATTTGACTGGACCAAATGCTCTCAGGCCTTGAGACTTTCATGTAGAAGGTCAGTAATAGCCTGTCCATGATAGAGTGGTGCTAGGAGGTTGGGGGAAACATGAGGAGTCAAGGGAAGCATGTTGAGTGAGCGCCTGTTGACTGCTTTCTGAGCGATTTTTTGACCACTTGCTTTGAGGAGTGGGCCACTATTAGTGGTCTAAGAAGGGATGTGGTAAATGGGAGTGTGTATCTATAGTGTTCTATGAATGTTGGTCAATTTAATTGTGTGTTTTGAGTTGAGAAATGAAGTAGCACTAGAGCTGACATTGGCCAACATTGAGCAGAGGAAGCTTCATGATTCTAACATGGCAGATAAATTATGAATATTGACAAGGATATTTGAGGAGTTGGAAATGATTAAATGGACATGGGTTGTCCTCCAACAAATGCCAATCCGATGAGCCAATGCATTGGAGTTTTGCAATACATCAATCTCCAACCTCAGTGCTGAGGGTTACATATTACCCGGCTGTAACATGGCAAGTAAATTGTTCATATTGCCAAGGCGATGGGGCGTTGATAATTGGCCATGGGTCATCTGCCAACAAATGCCGATCCGATGGCATCAGCCATCGGAGTTTTGCAATACATCAAAGTCTGACCTCACCACTGAGGACATTAATGCCCTGGCTGTAACATGGCAAGTAAATTGTTTATATTGCCAAGGATATTTAGGCAACAGGGCATTGGTAATTGACCATGGGTCTTCTGCTAACAAACGCCGATCCGATGACCGATGCATCGGAGTTTTGACAATACACAAAACTCCGACCTGACCAGTGAGAACAATAATGACCTGGGTGTAACATGGCAAGTAAATTGTTTATATTGCCAAGGATATTTAGGCGACAGGGCATTGGTAATTGACCATGGGTCTTCTGCCAACAAACGCCGATCCGATGACCGATGCATTGGAGTTTTGACAATACATAAAACTCCGAGCTGACCACTGCAAACACTAATGACCTGGCTGTAACATGGCAAGTAAATTGTTTATATTGCCAGGGATATTTCGGCAACAGGGCATTGGTAATTGACCATGGGTCTTCTGCCAACAAACGCCGATCCGATGACCGATGCATCGGAGTTTTGACAATACATAAAACTCCGAGCTGACCACTGCAAACACCAATGACCTGGCTGTAACATGGCAAGTAAATTGTTTATATTGCCAGGGATATTTCGGCAACAGGGCATCGGTAATTGACCATGGGTCCTCTGCCAACAAACGCCGATCCGATGACCGATGCATCGGAGTTTTGCAATACAGCCATATCTGTCCTTCACACTGGGGACACAATCTCCTGGCTGTAGCATAACAAGTACATTGTGTAGATTGAGAAGGATATTTATCCAACAGGGCATTGAGACTTGAACATGGGTTGTCACCCAACAAATGCCAATCTGATCGGCCTTTCCATTGGAGCTGTGCCAATGCCAATTGCCAACACCAATGACAACACCAATGACAATGCCGATAATAGCACCAATGCCAAAGCCAAAGACAACACCGATGATAACACCGATGATAGCACCGATGACAATGCCGATGATAACACCGATGATAGCACCGATGATAACACCGATGATAACACCGATGATAGCACTAAAGACAAAGCTGATGGTAATACCGATGATAGCACCGATGACAATGCCGATGATAAGACCTATGACAGCACCCATGACAACACCAATGACAGCACTAATGACAACACCGATAACAACACTGATGCCAATCCCTACACCTAATAAGAGTGATAGCCATCCCAGCCAATGTCAGCCCAACGGCCTGAGATGGGTGACAACCATGCCAGCCAATGTCGGCCCAACGGTCTGAGACGGGTGACAACCATGCCAGCCAATGTCGGCCCAATGGTCTGAGACGGGTGACAACCATGCCAGCCAATGTCGGCCCAACGGTCTGAGACGGGTGACAACCACCCCACCCAATGTCGGCCCAACGGTCTGAGACGGGTGACAACCACCCCACCCAATGTTGGCCCAACGGTCTGAGACAGGTGACAACCATGCCAGCCAATGTCAGCCCAACGGTCTGAGACAGGTCACAATTATCCCAGCCAGTGTCGGCCCAACGGTCTGAGACGCGTGACAACCATGCCAGCCAATGTCGGCCCAACGGTCTGAGACGCGCGACAACCACCCCACCCAATGTCAGCCCAACGGTCTGAGACGGGTGACAACCACCCCACCCAATCTCGGCCCAACGGTCTGAGACAGGTCACAATTATCCCAGCCAGTGTCGGCCCAACGGTCTCAGACCATCCACACTACTCTAGCACTTGACTCGGCCCACCGGTCTCACATGGCACATATGACACTCCTCAGTTGCCCCGTCAAGTACCTAACAATAATAATTTCTTGGCCCATCTTGGCTGGCCCGACTCAAACCCAACATTGTCACCCTTAGTTGCCTGGTCACAGTCGGGTTACATCACGGCATGGTGTGCACCTTTATCATCAAGATGAACTTTGGGTTGTTTTGTCGGCTTCTTAGTCGTAGGTCCATCAGCTTCATCATTGCTACCTGAGTCATGTTTTCCTAGTAAATTCAGCCGAATGAGTTGGCCAATGCTAAGACCGACGCCGATATCAATGCCAACACCGACATCAACACCGACGCCGATGGAAATGCCGATGCCGATGGAAATGCCGATGCCGATGGAAACGCCGATGACCACACCGATGCCAATGGCTGCCAATGGCAATCTGATGCTGACTGTATACCATCCAAATTTCCATTCCCCAGACAAACTAGGGAAATTTTACAAAGGCGTAATACTCACCCAGTTCTTCTGAGGCATATGCCTCCCATTCCGTCATCACCGATCCCTTTTTCCAATTAGGTTTAGCCTTCACAAATGACTCATGACCTAGCTCATCATTAAAGTCATGGCTGGACCAAGATTAGTTTAAAACAGGTAACCAAAGTTACATGAACCACATACGACGAAACCAACACATTGTCTGATGTGTCCCGACATGCCGACAGCATGAAAACCCTCATCCCCAAGTCCTTATGCATTTGTGTAGCGAATTCCTTGATGTATTGCACCGCATGTTTTTCAGCATTCCTAGGGACATCAGGTCGCAAGTTCAGCCATGTCGTCGGGACATACAATATGAGAACCTACTTTTGCTGGACATGTACTGGAGGTCCTTTCGACTTCCACTCATCCAACAACCCCTGATACTTCTTCTTCCGGCAACTCCTCACACACAGCCTTCAACCCAGCCTGGTACTTTGCCATCCATTGCTTGGTACCAGGGGTTGAGCCCGACAACTCAGACACTTTTCCCTCTACCTTCTCCCTCATCTCATGACCTACAACCTTCTTAAAGTTTCAAATTTGTCTATGGTTGTAAAGGGGCTTTCTGGTCCTATGACGTCCATTGTTGTAAAACCATTCCTTTATTTTCTAAAGGCTGAAATTAGCAAAATTAAATTTGGTTACCAGCTCCACTTGCAATGTATTCCAAGGGAGTCTCAGACCTCCCTTGTGCACCAACAATACTGGTGTGCACCTGTTTCATGGTTTTGGCACGCCCTTTTTTGTCTCCAGCCCTAAATTCCTCAAGTTTGCCTTTGAGGGTGGCAAGTTGAGTGGCAGTGAAAGAGGTTTCAGGCATTGTGGAATCAGGAAAGAGGTTTGAATTTGCAGGAGATGAGATGAGATTTAATAAATGATGAATTGTGTGCGGCTACTTGTCGATGTTGCAAGTTTGCCAAATTTGACTATACACCCATTTCAGAAATTGAAATTTCGTCAACCGACTTTCGACCGTCCACCTTTTATTTCCTCAATAATTTACACTCTCATCTGCGTATTCTTACCGTTCCAATTTCTTTTTAAATCCTCCACTTCGTATTTATTTCATCTAACTGATTATTCAGCCATGGTCAAGTCGTTCAAAAGAAAGTCTGCTCCTCGTGTTAGCAGGGTGACATTAAAAGAAGTGTTCACTGCTCGTGGATTTCAGACTCGAAGGAATATTGTCGACAGCCCTAGGAGCTCACATTCCTCTTCTACAAAAAGACAAAGAATGACTCAAGATTATTGTGAAGAACATAGCGATTACCCTCAAGATCTCCCACATATTGAGCCTCCAATATTGCCCAGCAATAATGTAAATATGACTTTCTACTTGGTCTCACACAGGTCCAACTGACAGTCATCTTCTTGTAGTCATCCAGCAATTATATGAGGGAATGGCTACCCCATAGAACAGAATATTTAGACCATATCCTGGCCAGAGAAGCACCTCCAGAAAGACAGATCTGCATGGGTTGTTGGACAGCCGAAGGCACATGGAAATGCTCCACGTGTTTTGGTAGTCCTATATACTGCCAGGCATGTTGTGCAGATATCCATGAGAGGTTACCATTTCATCGGGTGGAAAAATGGACCGGTGACTACTTTACGCCTGCCTGGTTGATGGAAGTGGAAGTCAAGCTCCACCTAGGTCATGGAGGGTTGCCATGTCCAGCTGTCCGGAGTGACAACACCATTATTAATGACACCGAGGATTGCATTGTCAATGCTGACATCGGCATCAATGCCAGTACCAACACCAACACCAACGCAAATGCCGATAACAACGCCGATGATTACGCCTATGACTATGCCGATGATAACGCCGACAACACCGATGATAACGCCGATGCTGATGACAATGCCAAAAGATCAAAAAATACTGAAGAACCAACCACACCCTTTTCATTGCAAAGCTTTCCAGATTCACCAAAAGACATTGATAAGACATGTGAAAGCATTATGGTGGTGGTGGACAGCTCAGGTATCCATCGTCTGGTCATCCGATGGTGTGAATGTAGAGGAGCAGCTGGACGTGATATTCAGTTGCTTGATGTTGGCTTATATCCCGCAACATCAAAAAAGCCCCAAACTGCATTCACATTCCAAGTCCTTGACGAGTGTCTCCTAGACAACTTGGAATGTAAAACCGCTTGCCAGGCATTTCATTCAAAATTACTCCGGCTTACCAGCTCACCATTTCCTCACACCGTCCTGGTATGTAATCTGATTTATTCACCAGTAAATTTTGATTGACAACCTATCAGAACCGTTACTGTGAATTACTAAGATGTACAAGGCAATGGAGAAATCTGAAGGCCCGGAAATGGAATGGATTTGGCCAAAATGACAACCAGGAACCAGGACCTGGCCAGCTCACGACGACATGTCCTGCTTGTCCGCAGCCTGGTCTCAACTTGCCAGAAGATTGGAAAAACAGCAAAGGGGATACCGGCAGCAGTATGCCTTCATTCATGATGGATGGAAAATTTAAAGTAGAACACATGAAGATGCGGAGGCCTCTGGATGATGTTACTATCGCCGATGGTCATGGGTTTATGGTTGGGGAGGATAGATATAAAAAACATATCCGAATAACCAAAGAGGTCATACTGGTAAGTTCTATTGAATGAATTAATGTCTAGGAAATGTTGAAAAATTTAAATATTTCAGAAGTCAACATGCAATGAACATAGGGCGGTGAATCAGGCTAATTCTCGAAAACAAAATTTGGATGCGACCGGTATTGGTGCACTGGCCTGTGCTCGTCATGGATGTTTTGTTCCACATTCAGTTGTCGATTTTCAGAAGGGTGAAAGGTAATTTTTTTATCTGATGTTGTCAAGTTCACCAATGCCGATGACGGCGTCGGCGTCGGCGTTCAGACCATCGCCGATGATGGAGGTGTCACCAATGCTGATGCATCGGACTAGTTTGCCATTCCTTCTACATCCAATACCAAGTATTTTGCCAATATACTAACATTGATTCCATTCCAGACAAATGAACATGGACTACGCCCTCTCAGAAGTTCTCAAGTGGAGCTCTGGTTTCAAGACCATCCTGCTCATCTATGATATCATGTGCCAATATGGCAAGCACCTCCAAGAGAGATTGAGTCAAGGTCCTTATCTGCATACTCCTGAAGGGATCAAAATCAAGAAAGGAATCGGCCTGTTTCACATTATGGGTCATCAAGATCAATGCCATCCCCGATACAGCCCTCAATTTATCGAAGGTGCTGGCCAGGTTGACAGTGAAATATTGGAATCATTATGGGCTCCCCTTGATCATATTGCCAAGAGCACAAGGACCATGTCTGCTGCATCCCGTCAGGAAACGATCAATGCTCACATGAACGACTCCAACTTCAAGAAACTCATCAGAATAGGTCTGTATTCATTGTCATTTGTATAAACCTAGCATCTGGAATTTATAGGCCTTCGTGGTCGCAGGTCCAACATTGATCAAAAAATCTCGCAAAGCCATCATCGGCGTTGCCAGTAGCAAATCAGCATTGGATGACCTCGTTTCGACAGCCGACGCCGACCTCACTCGGAAATGGACAAAAGAGGCAAAAAGAGCTCAAAAATACCGGGATCGAGACGAGTCGGCAATGGACATCTATGATGCAAAAACATCTAAAGGTAATTCTGAGCCATCCGATATGAAATCATCTCTCAGCTGGTGTCTAGGACCCACGAAAGAAGAAAGAATCCTGGAACTGACCCTAAATGAAAAGATGAATGGCCTGATGAATGGCACCATCGCCTGGCTATCCTCTGGACTCAAAATTCAGGAGACACAGTATGTAACATATCAATGATGAGGTTCCAATTGCATTGAGAGTCTTGGATTGCATTTCAGACTCTCGCTAGCTTATGAAGAGAGAAGGCTTGGCTGGAAACCATCACCGACAGCTAAGCTTTCCATGGAGGACAAAAGACGCCAATTGAGAAACAGAATTAACCGGTTTCACAAGTCATCGGTGAAATTCATGGATTCCGACCTCATCGATGAAGAGATGATGCCAGATGTCGATCCGCTACAATCTGACTCAGATTCCAAATCATCGGACAATGGAAGTGACAATGAACGCAAGCCAGACACAGACAATCCATTCATCAACCATCAACGCCGGCAATCCTGGGATCAAGATTCTCCAACGAAGACCAATTTATTCCTGCCTTCCAACCTTCAGTTATTGGCATTCGATGCATCGGCGAGCAAACTGATTTCTGCAGAATTGAAATTGAGAGAAGCTCAAGCAGACAGCGCCCTTCACCAAATTCGAATTTGTTTAGGTCACAAAGCATATCTATTCCGGAAAAACGTTTGATTGGCATCAGGGACAAAGCAGAAGACAAGAGCTTGGAAAGAGGTTTATTCAGTGGAAGCCCATGTCAAGCACCATGCAAGAGTTTATCGTCTCGCCCAAAAAGCCTTGGTCTCTCTGGGGGCATCTCCCGAGACATTGGAAAGGTATAAGTTGCTTAGGCAAGATGAACTCACAGCTACTACTGCTTTGGTGGATCTGAAACAACCAGGGCAAAAAAACAAGTCGTTAGCGTGGTTTTGGAACATGGATATAGACCGGGACATTGCTGGCAATGACTGGATGGAAGAATGTGAGTGTTCCCCTCCTTCGAATCACAGTTTTTTGAATTTGAGTCAGTCTATCGGGTTCACTGGCTATGGTCGAACGCCAATTTTTGCCGATGGACAGAGGAATTGACATTGGTCAAGAAGGAAATGGAGTGGACCATTCGGTTCTTCCAAATCATCAATTTGCTACACAAGCAGAAAGCATGTTTGGGATTTTCCTAAATACATAATCATGTACCATGGTATTGCTTAAGGCATGTAAATTAACAGCTAGTCATCCATCGGCGCTGATGTTGTAACACTTTTTAAATAAATGTAAATAGAAGACACCTCTGACTTCAACTGCAATATCCCAGCCAATTCCTCCCAAAAACTTCAAATGTCGAAACTCATCGAATGCCAGCAACTCCTCAACCTTCTAGCGCGTCGCGTTTGGTCGGCAATCTTGGCAATGGCAATAACTTGGGATGGCATGTCTCCAACACAACGAGAGACTTGGCTTTCGAACATGCAGAATGAACTTGTGAGTGAAATGACTAATTCTATTGAAATACACTCCATTCGTTGCAGGCAACAGTGACGATGTGCATCGGAATGGCTCAACTTGGAGGGATCATTTTGGAAATACCGGAAATTATCCAGGGAACGGCAAAAGCGATATACAGTTACAGCCTGCCATATGTATGGGAGAAGCTTCTCTTTACACAGGAACTCCCGATCGAAGGCTTAGCACAGCACTTCGTGCAAAAGCATCTTCATGCTGGGCAATGGTGGCGAGAAGAGCAAGGATCACTGGCCGATGGCGCAAAGGACATTCTTATCACGTTTGCCGGATATTTTTCAGCAGTCACCTTGATGGAGGTAATATTTATGTTTCCATTCATTGTATTTTTCACGGTAGAATCATCCACAGGAAGAGATGGCTGCTAGTTTTCGGATGGCTTATGAATCGGTAAAGGAAGGTGGAATTTCGGCAAAGGAAGACTTTGTAGATTTTTCTGGACTTTGGCAGGTAAAATATGTTCTGCATCCATGCCTTCAGGCTTCTTAGCCCTCCATTCCTTTGTACAGGTACTCGAGGAGACCCACAAGGAACTCCAAGAAATGCCGGTTTTTCATCCTGGACGAAAAAGCCCAACCCCGGTGGCATCGACTAGCAAATTGGCTCCGGATGTTCCCCCTATAACGACATTAGATGATGTTCTGAAGACATGGACCTCAGCCAACCCCGATGCAATGGATGCTGATGAATTCCAGGATAAAAAGACAGGCAAGTCCGACGGTAAGCAGTGCTTGACTGAGCAATGCCCTCAAACAGCGGTTGAACATTTCCAAATAGCCGTCCCTCTCCTGCCACGATTACCATCATCATTTGTGTCAAGTTTGTCTGGCGAACAAAAGGCCGAACTTGCCAAGTACCTCGAGACCATCCAGGCTCAAGTGGTAGAGAGCTACCAGATTGTTAGAACACAGACACTGGATAAAATTGAGGATGGTAAGATGTTGCAAGATAGATGGTGGAGGTTGATGGATACAAGAATGGAGATGTCAAGGGGAATTAATCGATAATTGTATATTAGAACAAGTCCAATCAGCATGTGTCAAGTCCGATCAGTGTATGTCAAGTCTGATTGGCATTTAACCAGTCCGATTCGCGTTTGGCAACTTCGATCAATGTTTGGCAAGTCCTATCGGCGTTTGACAAGTCCTATTGGTCTTTGGGAGCTCCTATCGGTGTTTGTCCACTCCAAAGCAGCGTTTTTTGGTGCCAATCGGCGTTTGTTCACTCTGATCAGTGTTTCCCCACTCCGATTGGTGTTTACCTACTCCGGTCGGTGTTTCTCCACTCTGATTGTTGTTTTTGGATTATTAGGCCATTATCTCAGGTCTGAACAATGCATTGCTATACATTGGCTTGATCTTCTACCACCTGTCTGCCAATTTGATCTAATGTCATCCAAGGAACCGCCGGCACCCCTACCCTCTCATGTACATTGTCTCTCATATAAAATGCAAGACATACCCGTTCACCTGATATCCTAAACACCCCATGCCTCAAAATTCTTCCCCCAAGATGGATGAGTGTTCTGGAATTGTATTGCAATTCTAGTCCGATGTTAGGTAATTCTAGAACGGCGTCCTTGTATGGTCCAATGGTTGCCAAAATATCATACCATTCTGCTCTCGAATTGTTGTCTCAATGCGCCGGTGTTTCCCGATTGCTGATCACTGACATCCCATTGAACACCGATGGCCACTGGTTGATGACTTCAGTTAACGAAGGTTCTTTTGCCAGACGTCGAAGCGTCTCTTGGCCACACATGTACAATTGTGGGTGTGTAATGGCGAGGGTTGCTGATATGAGTGCGATTGATTCACAGGCAGCTTTGAGCCATGTGTCGGCATTTGAGTCATTCAACGCCGATGATATCACAACCGGTTCATGGTTCATCTAGATCATATGTGTCGGTCTTTGTCTCCACTTAATGTATGGCTCACTCACATCGTGTCCTTGTCGAAACCAAGCAGGAGACTGTTCAACCGATCCTGGCGTCATCCAAACACATCCAGCTTCATTGAGGAATAGTTTCGGGTCCAACCTCCAATTTTTCTTCGTTCCTGGCTTCATGCTTTGTTGTTAGAATGCGGATTATACGGTTGATCGTAGCGTTAGCTAAGGCTCTGAGAAGAGTGTCTGGGAAACCCAAAACACTCAAGACTTAACAGAGAGACGGTGGTGGGTCTGATACAAACTTGTAATAATCCGATGGGGTAACTACTACATCGGATACCAAGTATATATACTAAACACAACGATGACTAATGATGTAAACTAGCCAATGGCGTAAGTCCCTCGGAGAGGACAAACCCGGATACACAAATATGAGTAAGAAGTATTACATACGATGATAGTCCTTGAGAGTAGTTATCTGATAAGATCAGATAAACGCATATACAACCGAATAACATAGACAATGATAAAATGTACGACGTTACCAATTCCAACATTTGTCGTAAAGGGCCTTCCATGTGCCTCATGGTCGTGGCGAGTATCGACTACTGACACCATATATATGAATTCTGGAATCATACATCACAGGACTTACTTGTCTTGTTGGCGTCAACGTGTCAGGAAGATACCAACAGAGTATCCTCCCATGCCGATCTCTTATGATCATGGGTGTATCGACCTTGCGAGGTGGATTTGCAATCAATGGATACCAGGATGTGAGAGCTGCCTCCTTTACAGCGTTGAATCCAGTGGGTTTTGGACCCAGCCTGGTTGAATACCGGTCGGCATCCCAAGGCAAAGTTACTGGAAATCATATTGAGTACTTGGAACTATATTTGAGCTATATCTTTACCGGGATTTTGGTATGCTATTACCAATTGATACACCAGCAGCTCACAATCACAAACTACCTGTGTACTGAATTCCAGAGGTGGGAGAATTAACCGGACATGAGGTGATGGTTGGGATATTTGCTCGTTAAATTTGGCGATGAGATATGATGATATGTTGTCCATAAAGTGGAGGATTGAAAGGGATGGAGGGAGGTGGCTCATGTTTGAGAAGGAAGAATTGATTAACGTTAATAATGCAGTTGAATGAGTGATGTTGATTACCAATCTGACCGTTACACACCAGTAGTAAAAATAAAAAACCCCCATGCAAGCCCATCGGCGTTGAAATAGTTATAGTCATGCTATCCAATGTCAACCCATTGGTTCAAAGCTGGCGAAAATGATAAAATCCGCAACGCCGATGCCGATGATGACACCGATGATAGCACCGATGATATCACCGATGAAGCACCGATGATAACACCGATAACTACTCTAATGACACCACCGATAATAACACCAATAATAGCACCGATGATAACAACGAATAAAGCACCGATGATAACACCAATAACTACTCCAATGACACCACCTATGACAACACCGATAACAACTCCGATGACAACTCCGATGACAATACCGATGACAACACCAATGACAACACCAATGACAACACTGATGACAACACCGATGACCATGCCGATGATAAGACCAATACCTACTCGAATGACAACACCAATGACCACACCGGCGCCGATCCACACCTAGGATGAGTAAACAGCCATCCCAGCCAATGTCGGCCCAACGGTCTTAGACGGGTGACAATAATCCCAGCCAATGTCGGCCCAACGGTCTGAGACGGGTGACACCCATCCCAGCGAATGTCGGCCCAACGGTCTCAGACCATCCACTATACTCTAGCACTTGACTTGGCCCACCGGTCTCACATGGTACATATGTCACTTCTCAGTTGCCCCGTCAAGTACCTAACAATAATATTTTCTCGGCCCATCTCGGCTGGCCCGACTCAAACCCAACATTGTCATAGCATGGTGTGATGAAATGGCATGGTGTCTGATGGGAACGGTATTGGTTCAATATAAGATGGTTTTGTTTTGAATGTGCAACAAGTTCGGAATGGATCAATAGTTGTCAAGAGATATTGGAAAAGTTCGCAGACATTTGTAAGATCGTGAGATATCAGGATATGGTCAATGGAGAGGTATAGTATATCTGATTCATATATTTGGAGCATAGGATCGTATGATGCGTATCACCGGTAACTGCTATACACATGTTTGATGGTGGGTAATGCAGATCTGTACCGCAGGTATGGATATGGTGTCAGGCTTAGAGACCCACTGGTCATCCATATTACACTCAACTTCAGTATTTCCCTATATAGTTAGATTTGTCACATGTGACTGTCACTATCATGATTCTTGTTAAATTTAGCCCATATGGCTCAAAATTTCCTTATATGGTTAGACTAGTCACATGTAACTGTCACACTTGCCACATTAAACTATAATGCCTACTACTCAAATCAGACAATTGATACTAAAACTGACCCCACTTGCTTTAAATCACTAATATTTCCTTATATGGTTAGATCTGTGACATGTGACTGTCACCACTGTGATCAGCATAAAATTTCACACATTGTATCAAAAATTGCCTTATATGGTTAGACTGGTCACATGTCAGTATCACATCATGCCTAAAATGGCTAGACCAGTTGTCAGTAAAATTTTCAGCTGATTCCATCAACAATTGAAGCTCTTATGAATATTTTATTCAAAACTGAATATAATTTGACCATTGTTTACGCATTTGTACATTGACCTATATTTGGATGCTTATGTAAGCTTGTCCAAACATGGCCCCAACTTTATGTTATTTTCCAATACAGAAACCAGAAGCACACCTTCAATTTCTCTATAGGAGATCAACTTTATCAATTAATTAATTAATTACCAACCTGCACTGAGCCTGGTCTGATAAAGAACGAGTTTTTTAATGAATTAAAAGAAATCGTAATATTGCAGTTATCTTATTACTAATGCAGACTTGTGTCCTAGTATGACAATTGGCTCATAATTGAAGTGTAGTCTGGGTTGCCATACCTAGCACCATGTTGGACTGTAAACAGCATGCTTACAAATGGGGCTAATCATCTTTCCATAATTTTCTTAATTTTTATAGAATGAGGATCACAACATGGCCTCTTACATGAGTCAATGAAATATATTTACATGTATCTACAACAAAACCAAGCAAATGAGGATGAGCACATGTTGATCATAAAAGTGTCAAGACAAATGGGAAAGCAGATATCATTAATCATCAGTCAAGGAACTGAGCAGCAAGTCTTTCATTGTTATGGGCAGCAAGCTGACAGGAGGACTTTGTGCACTTGAGTCAGTGTTTCCATTTTCGCGGAGCTCGCAGATCAGCTCTTCCAGACTTGATATCTGCTAGGCGGTTTTGAAACCAAGATTCACAATCTCTTGACAAGTACCCTACATTGAGATCTGAAACTTCCCAGGCTGAAGGTTTCGGCCACCAAGAAATGTTAGTCGTCTGGTGCACACCATGCTTTGCATCCTTCTGACCTGTAATGCCATGAATATTATTCTACAAATGAGGATTGCTGAGCATCACCTGTATCCACTCTGTATACACCACAGATTATATCCACCTCATCATCAGTTAATTGATCATCCCAGTAAGCAGAGGAACTTCTGCTATCCCAGAGACAGAGACCATCTTCAAAAACACTGTCAGAAGGCCCATAGCACACATCTTCATATCTGACAGTGTCTCTAGCAAGACGGGCAACAATACCACCTGCTAATGCAGCAGCACGACCACGTGAAGAGGTGAGGATTCAATGACGATAGGACTCATACGCGGCATAGTCAAGTATGTCTGGCTTGTAACCTTCAGGGCGATATCCGAGACCCGGGTAATGGGGAATCAACTTCAGTGGTAATGGCTGGCGAGGAATACCCTGGATGCAGGTGTTGAAGGAAATTAATGCCTCTGTTCAGCAACTGACGGGCAATCTCCACAAGGTCAGGACCCCATTGGCGGTGCACAATCTCAACAACAGAGGCTGAATTGGTCAAGACGAGTTGCAGTGAAGGCTCATCCACGGTAGACTTTGGTGAAATAAAGTAGTGAATTTTCTCACCCAGCAACTTGCAGCTAATGCGAATTTTCGACCGGACATTTACATCTGCATTGGGTTGCTGTAAGTCATGGATTGACTTGGGCATAATTTGTCGTGGTTCAGAAAGTAGGTATCCAAAAAAGACACATATGGCCTCCTGCACTCCTTTAGACTGCTCAGCACAGTTCCTGTCCCAGGATACACCAACCAATTTCTGGGCCAATGGCCTGTCCATGGTTTTTAAAGGTTCCCTCGCCGGGTAGAGTGGATTCACAAAACCGAATCTGTAATACACTAAATTGTGGAAAGTGTCGTTGAACTCAACCCGAGCATTTGAGTCATCCATGTCCTGCATGTCATGAATACACCACAGATCGGCACAGGAAGAAGAGGCCCCCTCAATATGGTTGGGTGGCTGCTCTGGATCATCAGGTAGCAGGGGGAGGGATTGAAAATTGTCATCATTGTCATCATTATCATATTCCGAGTCGTCGGGTTCATTGGTTGGTGCACACTCTCTACAGAGATCCCACTCATCACGAAATGAATCGTATTTGCGTTGACTAGGGGCAAAATTGTACCAGTAGCCTTCATAATGTTTTCGGCCAACTGCTCTACATACTAGAAAACCATCAACTTCATCCCAGAAAAAGACTGTGGCACCTTTCTTTCCTGGTATAGAACCTTTGGCTGCATTCTCCTCCCGTTGCATGCAAGTCTGCCTATCCTGAGGAAATTCCACTTTGGCCCGTTCTGCAGCAGTCTTTTTCTCAGCAAGCAAAAAAGTTTGCCAATCCTCGCCTTCTAACTGACCACTGTATTTCTCCACTGGAGGGAATTTACAAGGACAAACAAAGGCAGGAGAGGCACCATTGGTTATGGAGGGGGTGGAATCATTAGAGGGAGGGGGCACAGGGGAACTATGGGTGAGGTGACAAGGGATATCCATCTGCAGAGCTGAAGGGGGAGGGTTAAGTTGATGCTGTGCAATAGTCCTGAGAGGTTTTATTTTGGTGTGACCTGGAACTAATTCCTGGAGAAATTGGGGCAAGTGAAGGGGCAAGTTGTCGATTGTACCCCAATAGTAATAAAGCGGCATATTTGCCTGCCGGAGCAGTGGCAGCATCCATCGAAATTCATAAGTTGCTATATCAACAATTCCGCCGACCCTTGGGATGTCAAGAAAGTCCCCCAATGGCGACATTTCCAACTCCACGATCCATTGGTGGTGTATGCCGGTTTTCTTCAAGACTCTTTCACACCAACCTGCAATTTTGACTTGAACTTCAGACCACTGCAAGTTCAGAATCGTGAATGAAAGTGCCACCATGAGTGGTATAAAAGCATCTCTAGATCATAAGGCGATAAATTGAGCTTGCCTACGTGTACAATAAGCGAGCTCATAACCGTATCTTTTCGGAAAGGACCAAAGTTGGAAGGAGTTGGGCAACGGCGCCTTGCAACAGTGAAGTATCGCGTAAAGTGCCGCCCGTAGATTGCATTCCAGGGCGACCCATTCCTGAATGAGATTGAGGTCCAAACTCCAGTATCCATCAGGGAGCTGTTTCAAAGGCAGTGGTTTGTTGTCAAAATTTAACTGATGGAAAAGAGGACAACAAAAAAAGCATTTGCGTGCTGGAACGAGCGACATGAAAGGTGTTTGATTGGAAATCCAATCAATATTCCAGATATCATCGAGAAAAAGAGACGAAGGGCTAGGGCTATCTTCATGATGTGGAACCTGATAGAATATGCTGAAATCGCCATTAATGACCGTGAAAACTTTATTGTCCACAAGGGCATGGCAGCCTTCAAAAGCGCGAGGAACCATGGATGGACGTCAGAATGATCAGTGCTGAAAGGCCAAGTAACATAAGAACATTTATCTCAGGGTAATGGTATGCATAGGACTGAGTGCGATGACTCGAACTCGGAGTCAGTACTACTAGTAGTTACTACTACTGTTGAACTTGAACTTGAAAATGTTCAAGTTTGCACGGCAGTCTGGAGTCGAATGGGACTTTCAAGTCAAACTTTTTTATCACTGGCATCTGGACCCTGCTCATCAATTTCAAGTTGCTTTGCCACAGTGGTGTCTACTCTGTCCGCCTCCCTTGACCATGACCGTGACTCATCAGTGTGGCTGCTGGTGGTACTACTACCAGCAGCTCGTTCTAACTTAGGATGGATCATCCCAGGCTTACAATGTGCATGATCACATCTCTTGGATCACGACAACCTGGTGATTCGACTTGGACGAGTCGATTCAGACATCCCTCAGAGAACACTTACGATCCTTAGGGGCTTTTTCGACGGTTTTAGTTAGAAAGCACGAAATCACCACCATAGGGACAAATGTTTCGGATAAACAATGGGAGGATATTAGCGCAGAAGAGGTAAAACATACTTATGGTGACGGTAAATATGCGGAAATTGACCTCTTCAACAGGCCTCAACGATGCAATGTATTTCAAAGGAAAGACCCGATCGTTGTTCAGCTGGAAAAGCCGAGTATATTCCCTGAAAGAATCGGTAAGTAATTATCGACTTTTACTATTCTACTCTCGCAAACGATGAATATTTTCTGCACATGGAATTCACAAATGTTGACTGGGAAGCGGTCCATCCCAATTAAAGTCATCCCTGCCCATGCCAAGCTACAGGAAAGGACGCGGTATCTGAGAAATTGGCGGCAACAGCACGAACAGCTTTCTGTCATGATGGGGCCCACAAAAAGGCTTGGGAGTGTTGGTAAAGAAGTAGGTGGGATGGATATGGGAGAGGAAGTAAAGGAAGCTTATGAGGTCATGAAACAGATTGACGTCTTGGACGTCTCTGTTGGTGAGTTCTGAACGAGCATTGTTTGTTGTTGTGAAGCTAACAGTATCCAACTCAGAGGGAACCAAGATCTGGGTGGCAGCTGAAAACACTTACAATGAATGGGTGGCCCGAGTTGAGAATCAGATCATTGCACGACTACATGATAGACTTAGGACTGCGCAAAATGATATTGAGATGTTCCGAGTGTTTTCGAAATTCAATGCTTTAATCATTCGCCCAAAGGTCTGTGTTCCTCTCAAACATGAATCGTTATGCGTCCTGACTTTGCCAGATTCAAGGAGCCATACAAGAATTCTAGGCACAGTTCACCAATTCAGTAAAGGAAGCTATCAAGCGTCTGCTTGACAAGGTAAACCCCAAGTTCCTGACCAACTGATGAATTTGGTCTTACTTTTGTGAACTTGCTGTAGTTCAAAACTCAATATCGATTCTTGGAAGCATATCATATGTCTCAAACTGTGTGACTTACCACCAATAGCGGGTGCAATCATTTGGGCATGGCAGATTGAGCGGAAGATGTCCTGGAAAAAGAATGGGAACTTTATGTGGAGGGTCAAAAACTACAGTCAGAAAGCGGTGCTTTCAGGAAGAAGCTTCATACGCTGCCTGTGTATGATGCTTGGCTCCACGACATCAATCGCCGAGATATGGGAGTCAATGACCGATTGTGTGGCAGGAGCTTTCAGTTAGCAGTGAACTTTGATCCGCAGCACTCTTCAAAGAAGTTAGGAACCTGCTGGTTGAATTCCCAAGTTCCACATGTGATCATGAATACAGCCAAGGATGCGAAGAGGGCATATCTGCATGCTGTCAGTCTCATGGAGACAGTCCGGGCATATGGACAGACATTGGATCTAGGGGAACACAATAAGGGCATCGAGCCATTGATTGCAGAGTACCGGAATGAATCACAGCGGATGATTAGCAAAGGTCAGCAAACGCCGTCTCGTGAGAAATCCATTCTGATTAGTGAGTGCCATTAAGCATGAATATCCGATGGGACTAGTTCGTTAATCAGTATGACGCTGCCCAATACGTCTCAGGTGCTGATGGTTGTGATGACCGGCCTGTCCAATTTGTCCAAGAATTCGCTAGTGTTGTCTCGGTTTTTCAGGCAATTACCACCAGCTCACATAGTTCATACCTCTTGCTCATTCCAAATACAGGACAAAACAAATAGCGTGATTGACCTATACAAAGATATCTCTCGAGCGTTTGAATACCTCTCAACATGTCGATATACAACCAAAGCATTTTCGGAGCTATTGGGCAAGATTCAAGCTGCAGTAAATTGGCTTCCCGAGTTCCTGCCTCTTAACACTCACTTTTGATCGTCTTTCTCTGTAGATTGATCGTCTGAACTTGGGAGAATATGCAAACATTGAGCATTGGGTTGCTAGTCTCGATACACGGATCGAAGGCATTCTTCTTCAGCGACTCACCCATATTATCCAGGTATGGTGCGCTGAATTTGATCGAATAGATGATGGTGACACCTGCCGGGACCCGTTACCACTTCAGGATATTAGTAACAAGCGACGTGGGGAAAGGCGTGTCAAGGAAGAGAAGGTAAGATGGAAAAATTTACTTGATTTGCATGTTGTCCTAGCGGATAGAATCCTCAGTTCCTGGAAGGCAACATGACCCTCAAGCTGATTGTGCATGAAATCCGGATACAAAACCAAGTCATCTTCCTTGATCCACCAATAGAATACGCACACTCAACATGGATACAGCAACTACATGATTGGCTTGGTATGCTGTTGTATTTGTAGTCTCGCTGTCAGCATTCATCCCGGTTGTTTAGGTGTTGTTTGTTGTTTGTGGCGGATACAAAGTTCTCATTATGAAATTGGGCTGCAGACGCAAGGGGCATCGATGTTGGAGACAACATGCACCTCTCTCGTTCTTATCATGTTCGCCCATCCAATAAGCCACAGTTTGAGCTAATATCTGAACATGATGCAGTTAACACGCTTCTCCGACAACATGTTTGAACGACCATTTTCGTTGATCGAGATTAAGGTCCAACAGCTCAAGGATTACGTCAGGAAATGGTTGCAATTCCAATCATTATGGGACCTCGAAGCCGAATACCGCCTTGGTGATTCACTGGCACACTGGCAGCAGCTGTTAACAGAGATTGAAAAGGCACAGTCAACATTCGACACATCGGATAGACAGAAGTTGTTTGGGGTCTGCGTGGTTGACTATGAGCAGGTGCAGGCACGAGTAACGCCAAGTACAATGCGTAGCAGCGGGATATACTGAGTCTGTTTGGGGTGAAGCTTGGGAACACGATGAAGGAGCTGCATGCATCTATTTTGAAGGTGAGGAATGATCTGGAGCATCATTCGATAGAGGGGTTGGTAGGTGGGGTTTGGAGGTTTTGAAAAGAGGTTTTCCTTGACTGTTGTTTCAATACAGCATTTTACAGAATAGTTGTTGTATCTTTCTAGCATTCCTTCCCCGGGGAGTGACTTGGAGTCGGATCGGAATTTCAAGTTAAGCTTTTGTATTGGCAGTCTCTCATGTTGTCAAGTTGGTGCCCTCAGGCTACTCGGGAGCTTTGCTGTCCGCCTCCCTTGACCTTGACCACAACTCATCAGCGTACTGGCTGTTGGTGGTACTACTACTAGCAGCTCGTTCTAACTCAGAATGGATCATCCCAGGCTTACGATTCGCACAATCACCTCTCTCTTGGGGATGTTGGATCACGACAACTCGGTGATTCAACTAGACTCAGACGAGTCTATTCAGACACCATCCCTCAGAGAACACTTACGATCCTTAGGGGCTTTTTCGACGGTTTTAGTTAGAAAGCACAAAATCACCGCCATAGGGACAAATGTTTCGGATAAACAATGGGAGGATAGTGGAGCAGATGAAGTACAATATATGGTGACGGTAAATACGCAGAAATCGACCTTGACGACATAATGTATTTCAAAGGAAAAGACCCGATTGTCGTTCAGCTGGAAAAGCCAAACATATTCCATGACTATTTCGAGTTCATAAGAAAGATTCGGTAAGTAATTTATCGACTTTTAATATTTCTAACTCCTCATTATCCGAGCCATATATAGGACCTTGCAAACTTTCCAGTCCCACATCACCGCCATCATTGGCATACTCAACAAGGCGAAATTGAATGATGGCAAAGATGCTGCCAACGGGCTATTCTCGTATGTTTCTGCAATGTCGCAACCAAAGATGTTGGAAAGATTCCAGGACAAATACTATTCCCAGCCATTGCTTGCTTGCTATCCCACTATCCTGGGCCAGTGCCAGTAAAAATCGATTTCGCGATCCACAGCCCATAGACACACCTTCGGGGAAACACAACGCTGCCTTCATCAAATCGCTTTCAAATCCTGTCAATGAAAAATTACTGCACCTATCTACAATTAATATTCCCAACCTGATGGCGTCAGCAGCAGATTATAGTGTTGGCTTGGACCTCCCCCCTATTTATAATGCAGATACCTGTGAAGAATTCCATCGATTGTTACTCCACCTCCTCCGTTCCTACGAAGCTGCTCTTTGTACCCTCAACGAATTCAAAGACATTCCAGATGAGAAGATAGATGATTTTGAAGTCACTGTTGATTACCTCACTACATGTGGCCTAGCTCTACGGGACTTGGCTTATTCGTCTTTCCTTGAGGAACACATTTCCAGAATAGAGCCCCCTGATCCCCATGCCACCATGGGACTTGGTTGCTACCCTGAGAGGGTGGAAGGAAGGTGCAATCCATAAAGGATGCAAAGATGGATCCATCCCAGGAGGGTGCAAAGATGGATCCACCCCAGCAAGATGCAAAAGCGGACTCATCCCAGGACCTACCTCAGGAGGATGCTAAGGAGGGTGCTGAGGTGAATAATCAAGACAATGCTGAACAGGATACTGTCAGATCTTGCCAGTGTCCAACCCCATACAATCTTTTCCGGGAATGAGGCCCTCTCCATTCCTGATGCATATGTAAATTGGCTGCGACTGCAGGCGATTTATTTTGAAAGCGTTAACAATCTCCTTGGTGTTGCACTGAAATTCAGTGGAGCATGCTTCTCTGCTGAAGTTCTCATCGTTCCACGTCTGGGAAAGGCATTATGTCCATGGGAAGAGGTGGTGTTAGAAGTCATGTCCGACAGCTGTAGCCACCAACAAGAACTGCCACAACTCCTCCCATCAACCCCTCCCCCCTTGCACTTGCATTTGCATGCCCACAGTTCTGAATGTTTCCTTGTGCAAAAATCAATTGGTGCCATCAAAAAACCACTGCAAGGAAAGTTAAATTTTGGGGGATGTGATCATTGTGAGCTTGTGCTGGCAGGTGAAATTATATCCCGCTGGACTGTAAGTTCCTTGTTTGAATGTGTTATAGATATATCTGTACAATATTCACTAATATGTATAGGACGCTAATAAAATTATTGGTGTTTTGAAACGATGCTGCCCCCTTTGTGCTTATGTGTTATCCTTGCTCAAATTCCATTTCCTCAGGTCGCACAGGTCAAATTATTGGTGCTCACTCCCAACATCACTCCCAGATCATGGTCGAAAATGCAATAAACCACCTCAGTAAAAAACTGGAGCAAAAAATATCAAAATTACTCTCACTGCCTCAAGTGGAATCAAGGAATCGAAGCTTATCTGCAAACTTGTCATCGATGTCTGTGACATTGAACAATGCATTTCAAGTTGTTACTTCATTCCAGTACCACATACATAATAAGCTTAAGGCCTGACGTGAGAAGAAAAAAGTGATGAATAAAGATGAAGTGCCCAGGCCAGTGACAAATAAAGATGATGAAGTGCTGGGTAATTTGTTTGTTAAACTTAAAAAGTTTTTCCCAAACATATAACCAGTACCACAACTGTCCAATAGGGTAGGGGAAGGGAAATTCTATTATGTACAAGGCATTTAAATAATTTACCGATCTAAGTTGTAACGTGACCGATGCCAGGGCCGGGTGACCCTGACTGTGGTCTGGCAAGCCTGGGCCGCCGCCAACTTGAACCTTCATCATATGATCATGATGATGGATACAAGTTTCACACAAGCGTGACCGTGCACTGCTGTGACTCCGAACACCGATACTACGATTCACTGGCAAGTCCAAGACTTCACTTGAGCCCGGGTGATCACTGTTGCCATTGGCACACAAGCACTCCTGGTGCAAGCGTCATGGTATACCAACTTAAAATGGCTGGTGATAATGGGGTTTTCCAAAAGATCCTAACATTTCAAACTATCACCACCCTGTTGGAATTGTTTCAGGATACTTCCCTTAATGTGCTGCCATTCACTGACAAAAACATGCCATTCCCGGTGATACGCAGCTCTCCCCTCTGGGCACGGAAACGTTAATATTCTCATTTCCACTTCTCCTGAACCATAGCGCGATACCTCTGCAATCAGCAAACGTACGAGACACCCGCGCAACATGCAATACTCGCGCGCGCACGGCTACCAATCCCTCGCCGACTTACACGAAGCTTCGCGCATACTCAGACCTGAGATCGCTATCTTGTGATAACCTCTCGCTCTGTCCTAGCCCTGCGACCCGACCTCAGCACGATGAAACACCACGATTAACACGTCCTGCGTGTTCGGATATCGAGTCCGATACAAGAGATGTAATTCACCCGGTCTCTTCTCTTCCCTTTGCCTAATTTCATGTGATTTTACCTTTTATTTGAAATCCTTCGCTATCTTCACCATCCTGAAGCCGATTCACCTCTTTTCATGTGACATTTACTATTTTCTATTTCACTCTCCTACCCTTTAACCCCTATCCCTTTAGAGTATAAAAACTGTCCTGTAGTAGCGAAATAACAAGAACCCAGTTCTCCCTTCCCCACCAGTCTGTGCTTTAGTTCTAAAAACACTCATCCTCACTTCATCTGAGTCCCTTCTTGCTGCGTACTCGCCGCTATTACGATAAAGTTCTAGCGCGAAACCCTCGTCTCACCGCGTAACCATCGCAAACTGTGTTGTCACCTAGGACATTTAGCTAAGCCCTCCGATTCTTTCTTATAGTTGCGTTCTTGTACCGCGTATCTTTTCCGTGTCTCCGCGTTTGTTTATTATACCGCGCGCTTTATCGCGTTTTATCGCGCTCTGTCGCGTTACACTTGGGAGTGTCCCAAGTCCCGTTCGCACACTAGCGACGTTTTCATCTTTTATTACCTCTTTATTCGGGGTCATAGACATGGAAACTGCATCACCGGATTCACACTAGCCCGGTGTTGTGTGAATGAATGTTTTCACCAAGGCTTGTGGAATTGACATTTTTCAGACAGAGGCCTTGTTGTTCTGAGGCTAACTAAATTTGTTAAAGTTATTGTCAAGGTTGAACACACCTTTATACAAGTATTGATAGAATAACAATGAACAGGGAGCAAGCTGAAATGAACAGGGAGCAAGCTATAATGAACAGTGAGCAGGCTATAATGAACAGTGAGCAAGCAAGCAGTGATGAACAGTGAGCAAGCAAGTAGTGAGCAATGAGCAGTGAATAGTGAACAGATGAACAGTGAGGTCTCTCCTGATATAGGACTGAGACTTTAAGTGTGCAAGCACACAATAGACAGTGAGCAAGCAATCAAGGAGCAGTGAACAATGAGCAGTGAACAGTGAGGTCTCTCCTTAGATGGGACTGAGACTTTGAGTAAGCAAGCAAGCAATGGGCAAAGAGCAAGCAAGCAATGAGCAATGGGCAGTAAATGATAAGCAATCACTATAGATGAACTAGCAATTATGACAGACTAGCAATGATAATGGACTATACTAATGACTACTGACAGACTTGAATGAACTGGTAAGGAAGCTAAGCAACAAGAGTATCTTCTGGATATTGAATTATCTACTTAGTCCGAAGCTTCAAACGCACATTGGCTACTAGTTCAGGGATATACTTTAATATCTTTTCAATACTCTGTTGAATAGAAGTAACCTTAACCCTATAACTACTGAATATGGATGCTGACTAAGGCAAGCTAAGTAAATAGCTGACTAAGCAAAGCACAAAATTGGACTGGCAGACTGAGAATACACCTATTGAGTGATCAAATAATAGATCCACAGACTCAACAAGCAAGAATGATAACTGATATGCACTTATTGAGTGATCAAAGATAGATCCACAGACTCAACAAGCAAGAATGATGATAGACAAATATGAACTACCAAATATGGGTGCTGACTAATACAAGCTAACCAAATAGCTGACTAAGCACAGCAAACTGACAGACTGATATGCTATTGAGTGGTCAAAGATAGACCCACTGACTCAACAAGCAAGAAAGATAAACTGATAGTGAACTGTTATAAGGATACTAGCTACTATAACTGAGTACTACTAGCACTAACTTAATAACACTAACTATAAGACTGAAGGGGTGAACACTAAGGGGAAGGTATAAATTGGGGGGAGAGAAGTGTTACTGACTACTGGGCAATTTGGGGCTCTATATATACTGTTTGAGAACAATGGGGGACTGAGAACAATGGGGACTAGACAACAATGGGGCTGAGTAAGGAGGAACAATGGAGGGAGTGCTCCAAGGCTGTGTTAACTCCATTAGGACAGATCAGCATCAGATTCTGCTGCAATTTCAAATAACCCTGCTATGTTATCCCCATTTAGGATGTAGGTACAAAACAATTGGTCCTCTATTCCAATTCCTTATCTTATCTTATCCCTCTCTCTATCTTATCTTATCTCCCCTTATCTGTTGGTCTGCTGAGTGGCAACAAGACTAACAACAATCAACAAAGTCCAACATGATTTGTCATCTTCCTTCCAACAATAATAGTGCACAACATATCCTTGTTATGCCTGTTCCCTTGCACACAGATCATAGAAAAATAGGAAATAAATGTAAATGAGTGTGGATAGTGTCTATGAATGCCAGCACCAAGTGGTTAAGCCTGGGCCTAAGTAGGAACACTACAAAAAAATATCCAAAGCTAATGCTAGGCAGTAAGGGTATATTTTACTATGCCTATTCACTTGCATACGTGTTATAGAAAAATATGGAATAAATGTTAATGAATGTGGGGTGTGCTTATGTATACTAGGTATGAGTGGTTATTTCTGTGCTCTACTAATGAAACCATGACATTACACCTAAAGTCATTTAGGGTCATGACACCGGGCAGATGCACAGTGACTATTGTTCCCTGGGAGCTCTTGCTGTCCTTCTGGTCAGAGATGGTGAGGTCACAGCTGTGATGGCGGTGAAGGTTCCGGACTTCGAGTCGGACTTCAAGTTGGAGCTCGTCATGTGCTATCACGAAGATCAGGTTTTTACATCCACAAAAGACTCCTGGGCCCAGTCCACCACTACTAATCCTTTGTGTGCCTCTGGTAGTGGAAGTCCTTCTATTATACATCCAGATGCAAGCCACATCGATCCGTGTAACCCAATCCCATACCTGACTGAGACTTGGTCAGTACTCAGCAACTCTTTCTATTTCTCGCACTTCTCATGTATTGTATGCATTTTTTTAGGACTTCCCAATCATTCCCATCACATGCTGTTGCTCTGGTTTGCCTTCTCAATGCAGCCGACCAGAATGAGGGGGATACACTCGGCATCTTCACATATGTTTCTGCAAAGTCATATCCGAATATGTTGAGAGGATTCCAGGACAAGAATTATTCCAGGCTATTCTACCAATGCCTGCTTGATATCCCCCCATCCCGTGCCAGTGCCAGTAAAAATCAATTTCATAATCCACAGCCTGTAGGCACACCTTCGGGTAAGCGCAACGCTGCCTTCATCGAATCACTTTCAAATCCCGTCAACGAAGAATTACTGCACCTATCTACAATTGATATTCCCAACCTGATGGCGTCAGCAGCAGATTATAGCATTGGCTCGGACCTCCCCCCTATTTATAATGCAGATACCTGTGAAGAATTCCACCGATTATTGCTCCACCTCCTCCGTTCCTATGAAGCCGCTCTTCTTACGCTTGACAAATTCAAAGTCATTCCAGATGACAAGATAGATGATTTCGAAGTTGCTGTCTACGGCCTCGCTATATGTGGCCTAGCGCTACAGGACTTAGTTTATTCATCTTTTCTTGAGGAACATCTTTCCAGAATACAGCTTCCATATCCTTTTACTCAGCAACATGATGGTTCTCAAGTTCAAAAGGATACGAAGGTGGATGTTGGAGAATATGGTAATTCAGAGCCCATTGGAGTCCGACCTGGTACAATTCATTCCGGGAATGTGCACAGTGCTTATGTGGATTGGCTACAACTTCAAGTCGTTTATTTTGAGGCCACTAGTGGCCTTGTTGCTGTTGCCTCTCATTTTTGTGGATCTTCTGTCAAAATCACTACACTTCCGCATCCTGAAATAGCTTTACGTCCATGGCAGGAAGCTGTTGCAGAAGTCGTGTCATCTTCAGAGCCCAGCGATCCCGGTTGCACTTTGCAGGGTGCAATTGTAGCAATTGAAAAGATTGTGGTGAAGAACAGGAAGCTGGAAGCACACCTCAATGGTGACCTGTTGGGCAAGAACTTCTGTGGAATGCTCCACTGTGAAGTCTCCCTAGCTGGCCTTATCTACCAGTCCGAAGCTCATGGTTTGGATGAATTTGCTGTAAGTACTGTCTTCAACTTGTATATATTTCTTACATATTGAGATATAGAATTCGAACCCTAACTTTGGAGTTTCCCGAAGGTGCTGCCCTGTATGCTCTCACTTGCTGTCCCTTTTGGGGACCCCAGAACCCTTGCAATTCAATGTGGTGGGTTCATGTCAAACGGTCACTGCATATACCCTGCCATCATGGCTACCGACTCCCATCATTGATTCAATGATAAGCTACTTCGGCGCGGAGCTGGGTACCACCATAAAGATGTATTTGGATGCTCAATCTCAATTGCAGCCACGGAATGATAATGATATTGTTTCCACTCCCTTGACCATGGTTTCTCACGCATTTTCTACTGTCATCAACTGGATTTGCAGATTTCTGTGAGTTCATGATGTCATTGTCTACTGAATAAGTAAGCATTCCTCAATCACACATCACCATTTTTGCTGAGATGCACTTTCCATTTAGGACATGTTCAACTCTTCTATGAATGTCAGGATAGTACATGTTATTGGAATGCGTTTATGACACTCCCTCTGCCTCTAGCCTTTTGACACCTCTTTTTCACTGCTGCAAGTTGCCGAAATTACTGTTATCCGAATACATCTTCATGTCGAGGTTTCCTACTAATTGGACTGTAAGTTCATCCAGTTCAGTTGCTGTACTGGCATGCACTGACATGGGAGTGTGCATACTACTGGTAGGTATATAGTTTAGTTTTCTTGTCTATACCAGTGAACTCGGAGCCATGACTTTCAAGGAAACTTAAAACTTACTCTGACCGGTGATGCAGTGGCCCGGGGCAGGCTTGAACTTGGATTCACTAGTGACCAACTCATAGGGCCAAACACAACCAACCACCTGCCATTGTCACGGTCGCTGCCAGTGTCGGACTGCATGCTGTTCTTATGGCATCAAGTCTCTTCCAGTTGAGACTGTGACTGCACTGCCAACATTCTGCAGTTTTTTGTAGAACTGAACTGCTTGCTGTTCTTACAGCGTCCAGTGACCTCAGGCTCATCTTCTTTATATCTCGACTCGGATAACTCATCAATTCAACATTCTTGATATATATTTTACAACACCATGCGCAGAAATAAAAACAGAGTCTAGTCACTGTCGGTGATTTCGATCACTTCTTCGTCGAGTGCTAACAAGTTCTTGGTCACACAATAGTGGAATTTGAAGGCGTATCGTGTCATGATTAGTCTGCAAGTGCACCTTGTGAATAAGGACTTGAAGTCAGATTCTGACAGGCCTGGGCGGATTGAGGAGTTGAGTTGCAGGAAGAAGTCGATTGGCTTCAATGGCTGAGTGTGCCTAGGTTTCCGGGGAGAAGGGACACTAATCAATCTATTCAGGTTTATATCTAAAGCTTTCGTCAGACTTATCCTAACCGATTTGAGTGAAAAACTTTACCGGCTAAGGCGTACGATCTCGTGAGGGATCTCGGGCAAAGTCCTTGCGATCCCTGATCCAGGTTTGTATCGGCACTGATCGAGTTCTCCGTCAATTCCAGCACGGGTGGAGGGCGAGGTTCTTTGGAATCTGCAAGGCATCATGATATCGAATAACAATTTGCATGAATATTGAGATGCCTAACCTCTAGCCGGATACACCTGCACCTGTACATCTATTTTGGTGTAAAGACATTCTAAATTGACTACTGCAAGTCACTGGAAAGTAAGTCTGAAGTGATCTGATAACTAAAATAGATATCCGCATCTACCCCGTGCGCATAACGTGTCATAAAGTCCTGCAAGGCGGCTTGTTGTTTGCAACATAATAGCTGCCTCAGTGAACGTACTCGGCTGCCTGCGGACTGTTGGCATGGTCACTGGGCAGATACAACAGGGGCCGAGGGAGCGGTGGGAACTACGATAATTGCATAGCTCCGATGGTGGGACCCGTTCTCTGTTATCATTCAAGGGCCTATCAAGAAGATCAACAGCAAAACATCTAATTGAGGCAGTGCATACCATTTCCATACAGTCAACCCGTGACTGGCAGCGTAGTTGAATTGGAGGACAGAGTTAGAGGTACGAATTTCAGGCAGATACACTCAGCTGCGTGTTAGAGGCATGACTCGGGGCCACAACTTGCCATTCCCGGCCCCATATGCGTCCTCTTTATATTCATTGGAGAAGCTAATGTGTATCGTCGATACCAGTCATCCTGACTCAATGGGAGTCAGGATGAGTCAAGATGTCGATACCAATCATCCTGACTCAATGTGAGTCAGGATGAGTCAAGGTGATGGAACTAGAATGTATGTTTATGACTCATGTGTTGTATTTTTTTTATGACACGTCTATCTAGTCATTACTTATCAAATTTCCAGCAGCAACCACCGGAGATGTCTGAGGATGAGACCCTTACCGGTACACACAAAAGGCCCGGCTCCAGCGCCCTTCAACTTGGCCCCAAGAAGAAACCATCGGTAACTTGACTCAATTCATTTAATATGAGCTCACCCAAACACCAGGTGCACTTCGGACCCTTTAATCCACCGTGGCTGCCACTTTGGACGAACTGTGCACGCTCTATGCAACATCGAGGCTTTGATCACAAACGGCCTTCTACGTTTAGGTGAGCTGGCAGATGAGCTGGAGGAATCATTCACGTATGAGTATGGCCTATTCCACATCTTTTATAAACCATCTCTGACCCTTTCCGAACCTTTTTGGTAGGCAAAGACGAGAACACCGAGTTTTCAAGGTGCTACTGCAAATGATACCGGGTCTTGAAGATTGTTTGATGAATGGATCTGAAGAGAACATTGTTGCCGTAGCTGAATTGGTAAGCTAGTCCTAGAGGGATGCTTTATTAACCCCTTTCGCTTTTGTACAGTGGCAAAAAGGTGTCTCAAGTGCCCAGTCTGACGATACAAAGAGTCTCAAGAGTCCGATCCTGGACTGGATCACCCCATGAGACCAATCCCTTAACCCCCCCCTCTCTCGCAATGTCAAAGTGGATCGTGATTTTCACCATAAACGCACAGGTTCATTGCTTTGCCCTGCAGGATTGGTCCAATCCTGAGTGCACCATCCTGACCCCACTTTGTGTTTAATTTGCTGACCTTGAGCAGGATCAAAGCGAAATTACACAATGGCGATATGATTGTTTCTGGTGATCACTGGCCAATTTTTCTCTATGCAGGACATGTCTACGATCCAGAAGATCCGTGGAAGGGCTTATTCAAAAGCCAAATACTCATTTCGGTGAGTCACCTCTCTTCGTCTTCATTGGCGCGTCGATACTGAATAGCGTTCATTGACAATTGTCAAGACTTATAAACATGTTTTTACATCCCCCAGCTCAGTTGATAAAGAAGTGAAGGCAACTTGATCGGGCAATGCACGAATTCATGGAATGACTCATGTAACTCCTGCCTCTATTGCGTATATCGCTACACAGGTTTGCCAGCGGTAATTCTTAGTCAAGCAGGCTGACCTACTAGTACCTCTGATTTAGGCCTGGTTTGCGTTAACTTCTTTGGCTGTTTTTTCTCGGACAGACACAATTACAGACTCGGAACACTTTTATCACAGCGTGTTGGAACTTTTTGATGACATCGAAGAGAAGGCCAAGGTGGATGATCTTTTGGTATGGTGGAACCGGTAAGCTATCTGTCCAGTTTGGTGATGATATATTTACCCATCGCATGTAGTCACATTTTTCCGACTCACTCATCCATGAAACAACCTGCTACCAAAGAAAGCGCACTGGCCAAGATCAAAGAAAAGAGGGCTCACATTAAGGAAGCACAGGCAGGATTTGGGGCAGAAAGGCAAAGTGACTCACAACCCCAGTACAAGTAACCGCCAGTAGATAATTCATGTATCAGCCACCAACCTGCAATCAGATTATTATGTTCCTATCTCAGCCTGTACAAGCAAGACATAAATTGTCGTGTCCTGGCAGTACCCATTATCATTTAACGCCAGACTTCTGCTACTAGGAAAGGTACCACTGATACAGAAAGATATGTTTTCGTAAGTCTGATAGAGAAGCCCAAAATCTCTACTGTTGATTACAAGGAAATGCAATACTGATACATATAGATATGTTTTCAGAAGTCTGGTGGACATTGAGGAAACCAAAAAGTCTACTGTCCATTATAAAGGGAGGTACTACTGGTATTTGATGCTATTTATTTTGCAAAGTGACAAATCTAAACCACCCTGGCATTTATTGATCGCGAAGTGTCGTACTTGTCTTGTCGGACCATACCAAGATACCTCTGTGGGATATCACAATCTTGACATAAAATGACCAGATAAACAACTCTTGTAGAGCTGATGAAAACTGTCAACTCTACTGTCCTTTATCTTCCCTTATCGACGACCTCACAATTCTTACATATATTGTACAACTTATATATCTTATCAGGTTATCTAAGGCATGCTAAGACCCTTCTCGATTTCCTGATGATCTAGCCAGAGAGTTGTTTACAGCTGTTTGGGGTGAACATGGCAGTAACTGCATATTTTTTCATCAATTGAGAAATTTGGACTTGGTAGAATTTCCAATGCTGAATTTTGCATCTCTTGAAATACTGCATGGATTGGGATAGTGATAGAGGGAAAGTTGTACTATTTCTTAAGGGCTATCTACTTCTGTAATTACATTTGGGCAATATTAGTGTGTGGTGAGTTATGGAGGAAGTAGAAGGTAAACCAATGTTTTGTGACACCCAAAATGATATTGTCAAATTGTGGCATCAAAAGAACTCCTATGAACAAGATTGTAGGGAGAAAATTGTTCAGTTTTTCAAGGGTTAGAAGCTCATATACCATATTTTTCTTCATTTTTGTTCTTTCAGTCAGTTTTACATCTGTATCATGTTTGTCTGTATTGGGCTTGAAATATCACAAGAATCATAATTATGGGCTCAAATGACAAAAATGAAGAAAAATACAGTATATGAGCTTCTAACCCTTGAAAAACTGAACAATTTTCTCCCTACAATCTTGTTCATAGGAGTTCTTTTGATGCCACAATTTGACAATATCATTTTGGGTGTCACAAAACATTGGTTTACCTTCTACTTCCTCCATAACTCACCACACACTAATATTGCCCAAATGTAATTACAGAAGTAGATAGCCCTTAAGAAATAGTACAACTTTCCCTCTATCACTATCCCAATCCATGCAGTATTTCAAGAGATGCAAAATTCAGCATTGGAAATTCTACCAAGTTCAAATTTCTCAATTGATGAAAAAATATGCAGTTACAGTATGCCATGTTCACCCCAAACAGCTGTAAAGTGAATACTATTGTTGCTTCTTCACAACATCAATGTTCCAAGTGTGATTTTGCTGAAGTATCAATTGATAATAGACTAAATTATGTATTGCATGCAGATGATACTGTAAAGCACTCCACAATGCACTGGATTGATACTTTGTCACAGAAGACTCACAGGAGATGTCCAGAGTGCAACAAAAGAATGAAGCAGCTTGTATTTTATAATGAAGTGCCAGATATTCTGATTCTTGAATTCAAAAACATTCAGACTAGTCATGAACTTGAATTTGTGTCAGAAACTGATACAAAGAAATTGACTCTGAGAGGAATTGTCTACCATGGTGGATATCACTTTACATATTGCATTATTTCATGTGAGAGACAAGTGTGGTATCATGATAGCATGGTTACTGGTAACAGATACAGTTCAGATGGAAAATTGTCAGACTTGTCAGATATTGATATCAAGAAGTGTAGAGATAAAAACTTTGTATTGGCAGTATATGCTCAGAATCTGTAAGTCATGTGATGGATTCTTGGATTGGTTAGAAGGGTGGGTGGTGGGAAATGATAAAAGAACTCGTTTATGCCATGCAAAGCACTGGCCCACTAAACAAGTTGAATAGTGGCACATTCTGGTCAGCAAGTCTAGAAGAATGCATTGAGAAATTCAATTGCATTGTGGTTAAAAACTCACATTTCTTTACCGATCTACACCATAATTCACTTGGATCCTCTTCAAAGAGCAAAGTCATCAATGCCAAGAACAAAACTGGATTCCATTCCTTGGACAGATGCGAACAAGCAGCATTAAGCTATGTTCATGTTAACTCTTCAGCAATCTGGGGACAACCTTGCAGTCAGCTTGCTTTGTTCACAGATATACCACATTGTGACCAAGTTGTAAAGTGGTTCACTCCTCTCTTCAGCAAGCATTTCCAGACCAAGTGGACCAAATTTTTGGGAGGACTTTTCAACAGTGATCCCACTACTTTTACTGGAACTATACCCATCTGGCATGACATGTTTATTCTGAATCTTGACATATCTGGATTAGGGGGAAAGAATCATTTCACCCTCACTGCCTTTCAACTTAAAAATGACTTCACACTTGCTGGTCTTTGCTCACCACCTCGTATTGAAGACATATCAGCATGGATATGGAAGATGAAAAAGGCAGGAGCATATCGTGGCCTGCAAGCACTTGGATTTGATGTCATATCCCTTCAGAGAACCCAACAGGCATTCAACTGTGGTTTCAAACACTTTGATGATAATTTGTCTGAACATGATCGGTCATCCATGGGATTTGATATTGGATGTGGTGTTATTTTTGTGAAGTATATTCTGTGCAAGGTAGTCCACTGGCATAGTCGCTTGGTGTTAAACTGTGGTCCGAAAACAACTCTAGTTCAGCTTGGAGATGAAATTACCAGTTCTTTTAATTTATTAAAAGACTCGTTCTTTATCAGACCAGACTCAGTGCAGGTTTGTAATTGATAAAGTTGATCTCCTATAGAGAAATTTTTCTTGGGTACAAGGTGTGGTGCTGGTTCTTATATGGGAAAATAACATAAAGTCCAGGCCATCTTTGGATATGATTACGTAAGCATCCAAATATGGGTCATTGTACAAATGCCCAAACAATAGTCAAATTATATTCAAATTTAAATACAATATTTCTAACACCTTCGATTGTTGATAGAATTAGTTAAAAATTTTACTGACAACTGTTTTAACTATTTCTGGCAATGCCAGATGGTCACTTGTGACCAGTTTAACCATATAAGGCAATTTTTGATATAATGTGCAGAACTTCATACTGATCACAATGATGACTGTCACATGTCACAGATCTAATCATATAAGGTAATTTTGCATTGTATATCAAGCAATTTAGAATTTCATCACATATATCAGTTTTAGATTCAGTACAAATATGTACAAATAGTTATAAATAACAACAAATAATGAATACACTATTACAATCATTTGTGAATTTTTCTACATAACATTTAACTTTCTTTGCAAGACAAACAAATACAAATAAACAAAGCCCAGAATGGTTAGATTGTTTTGTATTTCAAATTTGTTTGTTGTCAAATTTGTTTATATAATCATGATTATGTAATTATTAGTCAGTTCACCATTTGAACCCAGACTTTGAATTTTAATGTGCCTTTTGCTTCTTGAACCTGAACTACCCACCTTCCTCATTTAACACATAAATTTCGCATTTTTTCATGTTTTTAGCTTGTTTAAGCTTAGTTTTCCACTTATAGACTTCAAATAAATGCCTTCTGGATCCGATGATGTATCCACACCATTCAGGATCCAATGCTGACATAATATTTCCTTATTTAGACCAAAAAGTCAAAATTTTACTGAAATTTTGTGCTTTTTCTGTTATCTGCCTCTGTTTTGCTTTGTCTACTATTGGTAATGTACTCTACTCGTGTATATTCTTGTTTGTTGACATTTTATAGATTATCTCTCTGTCAATATGCCAAGTACATACAAGTTTCATGTTTTTTCACTTGTATAGGCTTAATTTTTGACTTACAGATTTACTTTGAAGATTTCCTGGCTCAGGTATGAATCCTGCATCATTCAGGGTCATATGCTTACATAATGTTTTCTTTTATAGTCAAAAAATGCGAATTTTCTTGCATTTTTCTGTGTTATGGGATATCTTAAGGTGGACTCCAGCAACTCAAACAACACAGAGAATGATGGAAGAACAGAGGGCGTAAAAACCAAATAGTGATTCAGGGAGACAGTGGTACAAGGGGGAGCTAGACGACTGCGAGAATGAACCAGACTAAGCTAGGGAAACATATACTAACTATCTGCAACCTTTATATGTTAACGACTCAAGGGTAGACTTCTTGATACAACGTGGCAACCACCAGTCGTTGCGTAGCCATGGGTTGGCATAACGATCATCTAACATCAGTGTTGCCTCGGCATGTTCTTGGTTCTGAGTTGGGGTCTCGGTGTCCTGAGGGTTTTCCGCTGTTAATAAATCTACAACCTCCACTTCTTCTGCCATCAGCCTTGCAGCATTGCGTACAACTCGCGTGTTTCAGTGTACAAGTTGTGTGGTGACTCATTGATAACTGGTGATATGCCGAATGTGGGGTTTGAACCATGATGGTGGATTCGTCTTTACCTGTGGACGAAGGGGTTGGGAAAAGGGTTCATACGGTGTAAAGGTGGAAAAAAGTGATGCCGTGACATTATCCCCCACACAAGGCAAAGTGTCCCGATTTGATGGACCAGCTACGGGGTTGCAGTCAGGGAGGTCATCGGCGGGGTCGAAGCCATAAAGGCTAGGAGAACCGTAAAGGGAGTCATAGACTGCCCATGTATCATTGGGGTCTCGCAGTTGGGCATCATTATACCCATGGTGAGGCTGTCACTACGGAATACAATCTCGACTTGGAATTGTCAGAATGTGCTGCTTTAGAGCCTCCGTTAGCACTTGAGGAAGAGTCGGAGGATGATGATTGGGATGATGTGGAAATATCTGGCAACAAGCAAGGAGACAAGAGTGATGACGGTTCTGTTATGGCTATGGATGAGATATATAATTGTTGATAATGGATGCCACATCTGCACCACCCCCTTGGTCGATATCTCCCTCTTCAGGATCTGGTTGAACACCAACATTGACGGTTTTCACAACTCTGAATCTAATAACCCCCTCCTACACCCTCTAGTCCTCTCGCACCCCTTTTGTGCTTCGCCCAGAGCCTCGTGTGCCTCCCCCACACCCTCTCTCACCCCTCTACCTTGCCTAACCTTCCTGTGAGTCCTATTCCCCATCTTCTCATCCTCTTCAATATCTGACCATCTTTAAACCCCAGCTAAACATGCACGAAGCAGGAAACAGAGCAATGCAGCATTGTCGTGAGCTCCAGCGAGAACGTAAGCTTTTTGGTTATTGATCACCCATATATTTCTCATTTCATTGATGCCTTATAGCCCAATCTATCTACCACTCTACCTCCCCTCCTCCGCTAGACCACACAATTCCACCCAGAAATTATGTAGCAAACTCATGGACGAAATGTGTATAGTAGTATATATATCGTGATACTACAAATATTATAAATTAGGGTTATTTTGCCTCATTATCATAGGTGCAGCCACTTATCAACTCTACCTAGACCTAACTAGTTATAACTAACTAACTAACTAGTTATACCAGCTCCACTACATTATTGTGATCACTTTATTGCAGACTGACGATCTGATGACCACTATATAACCCAATACCATACTTGACCATAGTTGTAGACACATATCAAGTCTTCACTCTTCAACCGTCATACTTTGGGGAGATAACTATGTAATATAAGGGATGGACACTAAACAAAGGTGTTATAAAATACGTTCACATAACCTCAGACTGACAACCACAGTACCATCCCATATCATACCATACTGTGCTTTATCGGCACTCGGCATCTGCACAGCCACTTATCAACTCCGCCTAGTCATGCCAGCGCCTCACTGTTTTCCCGATGATTAACAACACTGATACCAATGGTGCCTTTAGGAAAATCTGTGGAATTCATATTATGCAATAGTGCCCTAAGTTCATCTCTAGAACAAGAGTTGTTAGATGAGATTACTAGACTAAGATATGAACAAACTTTGCCTGTTAATATTAATGGAAATGTGTGTTCTAGTATGCTTCAAAAGTTTCAAAAGTGGAAAGGCAGTCACTATGTTCCCTCAAAGATTAATGCAGCTCTGAAATGGTCATTTTCTGATCCATTTACCATTTCTGAAAGTCTTAATAGTCCATGGCAATTCATTGACAGCAGGAAAGGCAACAGAAAAGCAGTTTCAGTTTCCACTTCATTTCTGCCAGCAAAAGGTTCTGTTTCACTTTCACCCAGTAAAAAGCATACCTTAGCAGCCAGTAGCACTCCACCAACAAAGAGATCTAGAATGACATCACAAAATGACACTCCATCTCCACTTGGTCTTGTTTGGGATAGAAACAACTATAGTTGTGCTTATGATGCTATCTTGGTGATTTTATTAAGTTTGTGGCAGGACAATCCAAGAGAGTGGACCAAAGTATTCAGGAGCATGAATGATTATTTAAGCACATTGTCTGATGGCTTCTCAGAGGTTTTGAACAGACATCTAGCATTTGAACACATCAGTGTATGTATGTGCTGACGAAGAGCCATTCTATGTTAGAATGAGTGAGAAATAACTCAACCTTCAGTAAATCAATAAATACATACTGTTCCTTCTCCACATTCAATCCTATTGACAAAATATTAGAATATCCCATCTTATCACCAGACTTGTTTTCCATTTCAGCCAGTTCCAACTGCACATCTGCAAGACTGCAAGCTAGATTGACATATTAATATACTGAACAGCAAAAACATAAACTGAAGCTTACCATGGGTTTCAACAACATCATATACTTTTAACATGTCACCACGTTCATTCATGGCCAGTTCTTCTAACTCTGTCCATTCTGCAATCCACTCTTCACTAAGTCTGTCTGTCAACTCATCCAAGGCAATCTTCATCTCCCCTCTTTCAAGTACAGTTTTGTTCCATTTTTTAGCAATAGATTGAGCTGCAAATATTTGAGAAACATCTATTGAAACATATTGAAACCATACCTGACTTGATAAGTTTCTTCCAATTGGAATCATTCATATAATTATCCAGAACCTCCTGACGATGAGCCTGAGACATGGTACTTGTTGAACTTGCTACTTTGTTCAAATTTGCCCAAAGTGTTTCTAGAATCTCTCCATCAATCTGTCCAGCTCCTTGAATGAAGTTGAGAGAATACAGAGGAAAACATTCTTGAATATGAGCACCAAGATGAAATTTTCCAATGCCATATAGAATTTCGAGATCTTCTCTTAGATCTAAAGTGCTGCTTTGAGAAACCCGCCAGAGAAAGTTTCTTGACCATGAACATATGATATCATAAATTCCAATGGCCTTTGGTGTGAGTGAGTTTTGAGCCAATGCCTGGCAGAATGCATAGTCCATGTTAACTTGTCTAGACTCTCAAAGTAAATATAAGTCATGTCTGAAGAAGCAAGACATACCTTTCACCCTTTTGAAAGTCTACAACACTATGTGGATAAAAGCATCCATGATTGGCACAAGCACAAGCTCCTACTCCAGTGGCACGGAGATGGTCCTTATGATGCACATTTGCCTGACTGATTGCTCTGTGATTTTGACATTTGTGTTTCTTGAATAATTGTGAGAACCAGCCAATATGTAGAAATATATTCACAGGACAAACCTGGATTTCTTCTACAGAAATAGCAAGGTGTCTCTGATATGCAGATTCACCTGTCATGAACTGATGCCCATCACTCAACCAAACATCCTTTTCAGGACATTTAGGAATAACATGATCTAGCTTAAAGTTGCCATCTGCAACAATTTTTGGATAATATACCCATCTATTCCACATTATGACAGTGTGAACACCTCACAAGAATAGACAAAATGACTTACGGTGTCTTTGAGTATTTTATTTCATCCTCTGACACATTTATGCCAGGTTGAGGACAACTTGCACAAAAAACTGCAAGACCACCACCTTTGCAGTCAATGGTGGGGTCATGTGCCAAGCCAACACGTTTCAGATCAAGCAAGTTTCTCCATTGCCTTGATACACGCATTAATTCACAATAATGATCCTATGAAAAGATTTTATTAATGTCTGAAACTTGAATTTCAAAAGATCAAATTACTGGTATTGAATGTGGAAAATTGTTATCTGTCAACCTCCTAAGCTTTGAGTAAAAGTTGAAAGCAGAAGTCTTGCACTCCATGGCGTCAATGTAAAATTGATCAAGAACCAAAAAGGTAAATGCAGTCGTGGGATGAAATGATGTTGCTGGAAAGAGTCGCATGTTCAAAAGCTGTATGTCATGAGGAGCTGCAGTTGGGCATTGGCACCAATGAACATTGTGTCGGTAAATTCCAGAGGTATCCACGAAAACCATAGATGTTCTCCTAGTTGGAGAAACATTATCTGCATCTTCTTCCGCCATTACACAGTTGGCTTCATCAGGCTGAACATCCTCATCTTCTACATCCTCCCATGATTGTGACATTCTGTGTTGGGGACACAGATTTCCATCATGTCCAAGATTTATAATCAATCCCAACTCTCCCAGATCAGCACGATTAAAAAATTGGCCTGTCCAATATTGGATTTTATGAAAGGGATTGTGTTGGTGTACCTGAAGACAACAATCTTTGCAAAGCAGTTGTTGACCAAGCCAACAATCAAGACATCTGTAGAGTCCTGAGCACTGCTGACAGTTGATGCATGAGCTGTGTACTGGTGGAGCTTCTAATTTCACCAGTTTGGCCAAGTAGGTTTGTTGATGTTTGTTCTTCCATTCTTGAAGATAATCATTCTGACTCTGTTTGTTCAATTTAATAGATATCAAATTGAAAATGTAACTGAAAGTTAGTATACCTTTCCTTTTGAAGTTTGTGAAGCTTGAGGTTCTTCTGGCTGTTCTAATGGTATATATATCTGCTCTGTAATAATTGGGTGTGATTCTTCTCTTGTATGATGCAGAGAGGAGAATCTGGGTTTCTTTTTGGCCAATATCTTGACTTCACCTCTAGAAGTGGTCTTTTTGACATATACTGTCTCAACCACTGTTCCTTTGTGTCTTTTGAACTGGTTTCTTGGCATGGAAAAAAAGTAGTGATGGTGATGGTAGTTGGTTAAGATTCAATCAAACAAACAAACAAACAAAGAGAAAAATTACATAATCAGATTTCTCATGATCACATGACCATAATTCTATCAATCCAATATCAAAACTTTTCAAACAAAATTCTCTACTATAAACTAAAAGTAGAGTCTTCCAAAGTTACACCAGAAAAAAATGCAGTAAAAATTGAAACTTTAGCAAACTTGAATAATCTATTCTTTCTCTTGTTCACCAGAATTCCCAGCAGCTTTCCTCTTCTCCAATCTTTTGTAATGTTCCTTGCAACCCACAGCTTTAAGACGATTCTCCATTTCTTCAATATGGCTACCTCGTGAGCAGGCCTCGGTTTTGTTGGGGAAGAAATCAAGGTAAGATCCCCAATACAGCCCAATACCCCAGCCATCTTCACCCTTCAGAATTGCCTTCGTGTAGTAATCATCCAACCCTGCATAAAGTTCATAAATGTTGGAGCAGAACTTGCATGTAACCATGAGAGCGAATTGATCATTGGGATGTGGCTTCCATTGAGAAGATGCAATATGACCACATGAGACGCACTGAGGAGGAATTGGAATACTGAGAGGACGTGATCATGAGCTGGAACAAAGAAAAAGATGCCATCCTTTCTCTTGATTCATAACTGCCACATCAGTGTTGCGGCCTAGGTTTTGTTCTTCAACCAGCAAGTTACCAATAACAAACTCGACATCAAAACCCTCAATGAACACCTTGAGTGATAACTTTTGCAGGAATAGGGCAGCAATGTGGGGATAGAAGTCAAGTTGTGTGAACCCAACAATCCAGTCAAATATATTGCTATAAAACAATATAGTTGAGTTTCAAGCAATTAATTTACCAGAAAACCCACCGCTCAGCAAGTGTCTTAAGCATAGCACGAGAGCTATCATGTGCAAAAATGTGGGCACATGTCAGAAGATAGAGATGGGTTGTTGCTTGGGAAAATAGCCACTCCAATCCAGGGGAAAATAAAACAGACAATAGCTATTATGAGGCAATTGTTAGTATTCACCACAATTAATATGGAATACACACCTCAGGAATTGTCAGTGATGCTCCACAGTCCACTTGGCAGTGTAGCAATCCAGTGTCAGGATCAGAGTGAGTGTGGAGAAACACAATAATGCATTTGAAGTCATGCCTTTATTCATATCAGTATCAGAAAAGCTAACAGGATTGATTTTAACACTTACTTGAGCAAGGCTAGTAATACTTTCTGAACTTTTCTCTCCTGAGTTCCAATAGAAGCAGAACTGCATGGATCAAAAGAGAAGTCAATGTCAAAATATTTCAGAAGCTGGTCCTTCTGCTCTGGGAAATAGGCATAAAGATGATGGTACACCATAAATGCTGGATCTCCCCCTTCTGGAATATCAGCCAAGCGGAAATTGAGAATGGCAATTGATGAAGTATCAACTGAACACCATGCTCCCCGAATGACAAGATTCCCCAGCTCTGCTGGAGTTCCATCCCAAATCTCATTCTCCATAACAATCCCCTCAAAAGAAGTCAGTTGAAACATCAATGCTTGACATTCTTGACTTACTGTGTATGGTGTTGGTATTTTGTTCTTCATTTGCTGGTCATATTTTACATGGCATTTGGGGCAAATAAAACAGGTGTCTTTCTTCAAAAGAAATCCAGGACTTGCAGAAAGAGTGATACAATTGTCCCTGAAAAGGACCCTAGGGCAATAGGCACAGCAAAATACTTCCCCACCATTGCCACAAGAGCAACACCACTGGGAAAGACAATCAGTACAGGCAGCAATGGAAATTAATGCCTACAATGTTTGATGGCTCCTTATCCCCCCTAGGTTGCAGTGGAAAGGGCTGCAATTGCAGAGTGGCTATTTGGGGAATAGCTTGGTCATCGTCCAAAAGGGAACTCAAGTCTGACATTTTGACATCATTGTCGAGGTCCTTCGCAAGTTGAAATTGAGGTGCCGGTGCACCTGCTTTCTTGCTGGCAGTAGTAGCCGTAGTGATAGGCATTAGAACAGAGTCAGAAAATGAGGGGGGAGAAGTGAATTTGGAGTTGGAGAACAATGAACAAGTTTGCAGCCAGCCAACTGAATTTCAACAACTCCGACACAATCATTCACCATTCTGAGTCATCTAGTCATAAGTCATCCTGTTACTTTAACGCGAGAAAACAGGCCCTACAAATGAATGTGACAGGTAAGAGTGTATTTCTATGTAGGTTCTTGTGGTTCTCACAGTTCTCGCCCAAAACCACCACTGATGCTTCAAAGTACACCCAAGAGGGCCGCCAATGACAACAACCACCCACCAATGCCCAACACCACATCCAACAGGGCCACCAACGCAACGACGACAACGACGGCCCCAGCAACACTGAACAGGGCTGCCAACACCCAACAACGACGACGATGGACTCACCCCAACAGGGCTGCCAATGACGATGCCCACCAACACCCAACACCACATCCAACAGGGCCGCCAATGCCCAACCATGACGACGACGGCCCCAGTAACACTCAACATGGCCACCAACGCCCAACAACGACAACAACGGCCCCAGCAACACCCAACAGGGCCGCCAACGATGATGGCCACCCCAACAACGATGACAATGGCCCCACCAAGCCCCAAACCACACCAACGAAGCCGCCGATGACAACGGCCGCCCCAATGACGATGACGACAACCCCAGCAATGCCCACCAGGGCCGCCAACACCCAACGACGACCACCACCACCCTCCAAGCCCCGACGATGACGACGACGGCCTCAGCAACACCCAACAGGGCCGCCAACGACGACGGCCACCCCACCGATGCCCAACAGGGCTGCCAACGATGACGGCCACCCCACCAACGCCCAACAGAACCGCCAACGATGACGGCTACCCCAACAACGATGACAACGGCCCCACCAAGCCCCAAACCACACCAACGAAGCCGCCAATGACAACAGCCACCCCAATGATGACGACAACAGCCCCAGCAATGCCCAACAGGGCTGCCAACACCCAACAACGACGACCACCACCCTCCAAGCCCCAAACCACACCAACAGAACCGCCAATGACGACGGCCACCCCACCAATGCCTAACGCTGCATCCAACAGGGCTGCCAATGCCCAACGATGACGATGACGGCCCCACCAACGCCATATCACACCCAGCAGGGCCCACTAGCACCTCGCAAAACACGCCGCCGCATCAATTGATGCGTGTGCCAGCTTTGCGAGGTATGTAGGCTGATTGACTGGGTGTGGGCCTACCAATGCCCAATGCTGCATCCAACAGGGCTGCGAATGCCTGACGACGACGATGGCAGCCCCACCAACGCAATATCCACATCCAGGAGGGCCGTAACACCTCGCGAAACACGCCGCCGCATCAATTGATGTGTGTGCCGGCTTCGTGAGGTATGACATTGGGCTGTCTGGGTGGGTATTGATTGGCCCTGCTGATGCCCAACATTCAACAGATATGGCTGACGTCTGGTGGAACAAGCCGCCATGTGTCCTCAGTGTTGGAGATATTAGCTTTTCAAAATTTAGAATAAAACTACAACTACATTATGACTATATGTATAATAGAACCTTTGAAATCACCCACCCCGGACCCATGCCCGAGGAATAGTGGAGGGGCCATCCCCACCACTGGTGACATGTCAAGGTTAAGGAAATAAATGCTCACAACTGTCCACAGGCTGCACCCTCACCAGGACTTCAGTGCCCTGGCATCAAGCAGAGAGATTCGGCTCTCTCTGCCGGGGTGAGTGAAAGTGGGAGCAGAGCACTGAAGGGCGAAAATGAAGGTTTCGGAGTTTTTAAATACAATTGAACCATCACGTGATGAACATGTGATTGTTGACGTGGGAATTGTCCACGTCACTCATTTACAATTCAAGTTTACTCCGATTTCTGAGTTACTACTCTCACAATTTGCAAGGAAAATCTGTTTCAGCTTTCAGAGTTCATCCTACCACTTCTATTTCACTCATCCTCCTCCAGTCTACCACATACTGAACTACAAATGGCTTGGGCTACTGAAGAAATCCAGGGAATTCTCAAATCTCACTACAACAAATACATTTCCACCACCAACAATGAAAATAAGAAAAAAATTCGAACTGAGATCATCAAAGAGTTGCACCAGCTTCAAAAGGAGAGGAAGGGAGCCAACAAAATGCCATTTTCTCTGCCTGATGATAAAGACATTCTTCACAAGGTTAATACCATTTTAATTATACCTCACTTCATTTTAGACATATTAACCTTGTGTAGAAAATTGCCAATTGGTTCAAGAATGAGCGACAATCCCAACAGAACAAGAAAAAGGCTAAAGGTGATGATGCACAGGAGTTGGAAAGCCATGTTGAAAAGGATAGTGGTGTTGGAAAAGGAAATGATATGTGGGGAAAACGTTGGACACGGAGAACAGCTGCTGGATATTTGTTCAAGAGAGAAGTGGAGGAAGAAATGCAAAATTTGATTGATGCTGGGAGCCACACTCATATGAGTGCTTATCAGCCTGCACTTACTAATGTCTGGAATGGCCTGTCGGAGGGGGATCAAGTACGTTGTGATGATGAGGCTGAAAAATGGAATACAGAAGCTTGGCCACGTGAACAGCAAATGGAGTGGGTAATTATATTATGGGAACATGAATATCTTATTGACTATTCCAGCAGAGAGGCCAGGACACAACTTCATAGAACAGTAACCAGCTTTATGAATAATCTCCACCGCAAAATGGGGGTTCATGTTGTTGTTCTAACTACTCATGTGAATCAGAATGATCAAGCATCTGTATCCAAGTAAGTTTTCCTTTATTTCAAGTATTAAACATCAACTGAAATGCAAAAAGATTTGAGACCAATGATCCTACAGTGAAATTCTCAAGGCATTTTACGAGTTCTTCCATTTATGGAAAACTCGTTCTTATGGACCCGGTTTTCAGCCATTGAGGTGATTCATCTCAGGGACTGAGGGAAAATTGTGTCCCAATATAGCAACTGAGTTTGAAATCCCTTCTAACTGGTTTCATTCCAGAATTCCGAGACTCTATTAACTTTTACACATCATGGATTCTCCCAAAACTTGCCAACAAGACTCTGATGAATAGTAGCTTTACAGAAAAAAAATATGCAGGCATTCTGGTCTTCTTTGAGCTTACTGTGTGTCATTTCATGCAAGGGTATTGAGTATAGGGAGAATGACAGTTTGAATACTGAACATACAAATGTGGTAAATTCAAGCTGTATTCTATGGTATGTATAGCACACTTTTGTCCACTTAAAGCAGCTGTGAAATGTGGTATTTGAGTCTCCAGAGTGCAAACAAGTGAGGGTGGTCCAGAGTGGTGGCTGAGATTCAAGCGGAGTTTGATGAATCCAAGCACTTGCTGCTTAAATAAGCGAAATCCTCTCAGGCATTGAGGAGATCGTTAGGTCACTTTCACTCCCTAATATAGACCAAACTAAACTAAACATTATCCAGTGTACTAATTAATTAATTCATTCAAAGGTTATTTTTCTCAAGTACATATACAAGTCCATCCAACTCACAGCCTGTGTGGCTTCTGAATAAATTTGAGGGCAAGCAGAGCATTGTTGAGCAGTGATCTGAAGCAATACAGACAGTATATGAGAACTGGCTGTAGAAATAGGGACCCATAAAATCTGAGGAATTTAGAGTGTGTTCTACAACTGATTCTAGACATTTTCTGTCACTACAAGTAGTGGCCAAGTGGTGTGTTTGAGGCTACAGAATGGGAATAAGTGGGGATGGTCCGGAGTTGTGGCTGAAATTGAAGCGGAGTTTGAAATACACAGTGAGAGCGTTCGAGCTCAGATGAATCCAAAACCTTCTGCTGCTCAACATCCCATCCCCCAGATTCCGGGATCTGCTGCCAGCTCCCTGGTTCCCCTGCTGCCCCACAACTTTCCCATCTCCCTCTATTGGTTACTAACCTTCTCTAGGCAACTTTTTGGCCCCCAAAAGGCCCCTCATGTCCAGCAGCAGTGCCACCATTGTCCCCAGCAACATGGGCACATTCTGGCTGCTTGTGAGCGCCAGAGAGGGTTTCTGAGGGCAGCAGGGGATGTGGTGCACCCACCTCCTGTTGTACCAGGTGGGTTTTGCCTTTTTTTAGCTGTTCTAGATGTGACCTGACCATAGAGTGCTCACCCAGGTCTCACCCTCTCCTCCCAGCCCTCCCACTTCCTGTCCAGCACTCTTCCAGCCTCCTTTCAGCTCCCCTGTTGCCCCAGCACCTATTTTTCACCCTCTTCACTTTCTCCTGGCCTGTCTTTCACCTCCCTATCCAATTCCCCCCTTCAGTCCTGTCCTATGACTCTCATTCACTCATTCACTCTCCTATCACTCCCCCTCTCTTTCCTGTCCTTTATACTCCATTACCCCCCATTGTAGCCATAGTGGTAAATAATTTGACATTTTAATGAAATTAATTGGATTAAATAATAATAAATTGAAATTGATAACAACTTAACAAGAAAGAGACAACTCATAATATCACTCAAGTAAAGTATAACTCAAGTAACATAGGGAGGCATCAGATCACTTTTGGGGGAATACTTACAGCATGAGGTTCCCCCTAACTGCTCCTCCCACCATTTGGCTGTCAATCCTCTGGGGGTAGAGATCTGGTGTGTGGGGGGTATGAGGAGAAGGGGATCAGTATGGCATGAGGGGCCACATTGTACCACTTTTGGGGGGATCCATACACTCCATTGGGTCCCCCCTGACTGTTCCCCATGCAGTTGGGCCATCTGTTGTCTGGGGGTAGAGATCTGGATATGGAGAGGGGGGGTATGAGGAGAAGGGGGTCAGAATGGCATAAGGGGGAACATTGTACCATTTTTGGGGCAATATCCACAGTCCAATGGCTCCCCTCCAAATAGCTCCCCCTGCGATTTGGCCATCCATGGTCTGGGGGTAGAGATATGGGTTGGGGGGGGGTATGAGAAGGAGGGGGTCAGCATGACTCAAGGGGATACATCATACCACTTCTGGGACCATTCTTACACTTCCCCAAACTGCTCCTCATGCCATTTTGTGGCCTGTAATCCAGGGGTAGAGATCTGGGTATAGGGGATATGAGGAGAAAGGGATCAGCATGGCTCAATGAGGGGGATCATACCACTTCCAATGTTATAGACATACTCTAATATATATCTTCTAATGGCTCCTCACACCATTTGATCCTCCAACATACAATCTGACACTGAAGATCAACTTGGCACAATGGAACAAGACTATACCACCTTGCTGTGATAAACATACTCCAATATATCTCTTCTAATGGTTCCTCATACCATTGGATGATCCAATGTCCAAGAATAAAAATCTGACACTATAGGAGTGTGAGAAGGAGGATGTCAGCATGGTTCAATGAGGGGAATCATACCACTTCCAATGTGATAATACATGTAAGAATCTGCATTAGTGCAGGTCAGGGGTACCTGGTACCCTTAAGGGTTTAGGGTACAGGTACTGTGCGGGTAAAGTCCAAGTCCAGGGTCTAGATACCCGCAGCCTGTATTTTTTTGGAGGATAAAAACACCAAAAACCTCATTTTTTGGTGTTTTTTCACTGTTTCTTGCATATACCATGGGACTGGAAGCTCTTAAAATTCCCTAAAAAATGCAGGAATGCTCTCCAATGTGTTATAAACAGTTCTCCAGTTTACATCAAGACAATCCAATTAGTATTTAATCCGGTAGAAATCAAATACTACCTCAAAAACCTGTTTTTTGATGTTTTTTTCACTGTTTCTTGCATATACAATTGGACCGGTAGCTCTGAAAATTCCCTAAAAAATGCAGGGATGCTCTCTAATGTGTTCTAAACAGTTCTCCAGTTTACATCAAGACAATCAAATCAGTATCTAATCCGGTAGAAATCGAATACTACCTTAAAAACCTGTTTTTTGCATGTTTTTTATGGGATTTGCACAAAACTTGCATGGAACCCGTACCCATGGCCTCAAATCCATACCCATGGTGGGTATGGGTATGAGTCCAGGCCCCATAACCTGTGGGTATACCCGTTGATACACATCATATGATCCTATGCTCCGAACACGCGAATCGGATGTACTATACCTCTTCATCGACCACATCCCGATATCTTACGATCTAACGAACATCTGCGACCTCTTGCGACATCTCTCGACAAACTATCGATCGCTTCTGAACTAGTCGCAGCACCAAGACAAAGTCATCTCGTATCGGACCGATCCCGCCTTTATCGGAGGTTCATTCCCCCTATCCAATCCACCTCCTACCTCACTTTCGATCATTTTGGACGTATTTTCATATTAGTTTCTCTTTCTTATTCAATTTACCTTTCATCTTCCTTTGTTCTTTGTTCTTCATCTTATGTTTCACATTCTGATTCCTTTATCCCCTTCCCCTTTTAGTATCATTACTACTCCTTTCTATCATTTATATACCGTTCCGATCCTCCGATCGAGGTAGTATATAAAGAGATGTAGTTTAGATACATAGACAGAGAGACAAGACCCTCTCCTCCTTTAGACACAGAGAAATCTACGACTTCCATCCCCTTCAATCTTAGTCTCCGAGCTATAAAGCTCTTCTTTAGTTTCAAACTCAAGTTATAGCCTTGAGTTTGTCTATCTTCGCCACCCAATATCGATATCTTCGTCGCGACCGTGTTCACGAAAGTCGCACAGTTGATCGCAACTGTCGCACGTACGTTCACATCGTTCGGAAACTTTATAGTAGTTTCCATCTCTCTCTATACCATTTTTACGTGTAGTAGACATCTTCGCCTCCTCGCATTCACCCAATAGGTAGTTTGTTTAGGGATCTCCCCCTTTACAGTCTCCTATAGCGTATCACCGTGTCCTGCACTAGATAGAATACATGAAGAATCAACAATATGCACTCAGAGAGATGTTGAACCTCTACAATGGTCCATGTGCCATTTGAATTCTATATAAAATAGCTCAGAATTCCTCAAAACTTTTATTTAGTAGTATTCAATTATTAATAGTATTACATAATATTATATTATATTACAAAGTAACATACCCACTGGCCTGCAATGGTGGGAACAGGTTAGCTGCAAGTTGGATTTTTATAACCCATACATACCTGTACCCATGGAACCTGGGGTACAAACCCAAACAGGTTATCCATACTTGTGCTATTCACTAGTGGTCATGGCCAGGACTGTCCTCATTGTTGTCCTCCTCATTGTTACCCATGAACTTATTGTCCTCATCATTCTTGGCTCTGTTATCCTTGTCATCCTTGTCATTGTTCCTGTCATCTTAGTCATCCTGGTCATCTATTCTTGTCCTTGTTGTTGTTGTGATGGTGGTGGCCATCTTGAAAAATTGGTCATTGGGTGGGAAAGTGGGACATTTAAATTTGTAAATTCATATTGGATATCAAGCTCTAAGGATATCTTCTGAATAGAGAAGTGGGCCATTAAACATAGAATTTCTAGAAATAAATTATATAATGTTATATGTAAGATTCATTTTCTTACTTTTTGGTAAAGCACTAACAAATAATAATAACAGTGGTGATAGTGAAAACCAGAGTAAACTGTTGTATAATTGACATTCAGTCCACTACAATGTTGACTATTTGCAGACAAGTATGGTATTAAGAAGTGTAAATAACCTTGTTCAATAGCAGTAGGACTATATTTGATCAGTGGAACCCAGAAGAACTCGTTCATGCCATGCTTGCAATGGCCCACTCCCCCAAGTTCCCAAATGGAAGAACAGTGATTTCTATGATGAGTGGTGTAAATTTGCACAATCTTTCTGCAAAGGTAATTGACAATCATGTGTCACATATGAGTATTAACTCAAATGACATTGTAGAAAATGAAGAAGACAATTCCAAGCTTTCACCCTGGGCCATCACAACATTTGATGATGAAAAGTATCCATGTCTGCCTGAAAAACCAGTCGATGCTGACCCTTTGGTCGTGCGAATGGTGCTTCGCAATTTTGTGAAATTAGTTATGGGTATGTTCTCACAATACCATTGATGTTTATTTATTGTTAATGTCTGTGCAGCATTTTATACTCGATCATTCACTGTACACTGGAAGGAAATTGAGGCTAATTCCCAGGATTTTTTCAAGCTCACATCAATTCCTCACGACAATGACATTGTCATCAAAGAGCCATCATGCATGACAAATCAATGTGCAAATGGTCTATATCATTTCTGGTTTACAAGGCAAGAAGCTGGAAAACGACCATTGCAAGTGAAACAAGGGTTACGTGCTGTGGAAAAGACAAAAGTAGCTCCTGTAAGAAGGGCGAAAAGGTTGTATGTTGAGGTGGATAGTGCTGAGGAAGAAGAAGTAGAAAGTGCTCCAGCTGCAAGAGCAGCTCATGAACAATCACCAGCAGGCACCATGTACAGCAATCAAGCATTTCTCAAGGTGTTATCATCTATAAAGGAGTATCGGCAAGCCTTGGACCTGATAAAATATGCAGTTTGTTATATTTTCCTCCCATCAGTCTTCAAATCTGATTTTATCACAGGATAAGCATGGCTCAAGCCATGCTGAAGTACCTGCTTCATGGGCAAGCTGGAACTTTTCCAACAAATATCTTCCAGCCGAATTCTTTGCAGATAGTGACCATCCAGACAGCTTCAAGAGCTTTGGTTCTTGGATTGCAACACAACCATGGATTGATGCTTCCTCTGGAAAACTCCACTGTACTTTATCCATTGAGCAGATCCTTCTTGGCCTTGGACTTGCACTGCGGGCATATACTCAGGCACACTTTATTCAGGATGATAATACACCAGATGATTTTCCAGATTATGCTCATCAAACAACACTTGTGGGATACAATTCTATCATGAGGGCTGTTGGAGTTGTGATAGATGACATTGAAAGGTTGAAGATTCAAACCTTTGAATATATTCTGATGCATAACTGATTACAAATACTTCAGGCTAAAAAAATTACCTGCTCCGCCCAAAATTATTATCAAGACAACAGGTCTTCCAAGAGAAATCCAGCGTTTGGGTCTGGAAATTGGTCTTGATGAAAAGACAATCTCCAAGCTGGGTCAAGATTGGAGTTATCTCTGTGAAGCTTGGGTAGGTGCTGAACTGGCTCTGGTTCGCTTGGGTGGTCCTACCACACCACCAGCTTTGGAATCCAAGCCCCCTCGATCCTTGGTGAATTGGAGCTTGAGTCGATCAAAGAAACAGGATGATATCATGGGCTTTGATGGGATTGAAAAACAGATGGAGAAGTGGTGGCAAAGGTGTACCTTGAGTGATATATCTGCAAATAATGCTCTGGAGAAAACATGGTGTAGAAGAGGACTTGGAGGAATTGTTCTGTTCTTGGTGGGATTGAAGGAGTGGGGAAGTCGGATTGGTGGAAAAGCAGAACATGAAAGGTGGAAGAAAGTTGTGCTGGAGGTGAAGTCAGTTTTTGAGCAGATTCCATCTGCTGACAGATTGTAAGTCATTATTTGGGGATCAGTTGTGCAGAGGATAACTAATTCAACCATAGGAAACGGTCCAAACACCATATAGATCCAGAGGAAGAACATGAGCAGGGACCTTCAAAGAAAAAACACAAGAGGAGCCTACATGTATGATGGCTTCATCATGGGTAGTTGCTGCTCCCAGGTATTGACTGTGATTACTTAACCAAGTGATACTGGGATAATGATCATAAGGTTGATGTATATTAAAGGGTTAAACATTGCTGGATACAATCTACACTCCAGAAATACAATTCTATGGAACAAACCAGCACATTTATACTACAAAACAATCAAAGTAATAACCTCCCACATGGTTATTGGGGTGGGTTATCATCAGCTTGCAGCAAAACAATGTCTTATAGATATCCTGAAAACAATATATTAAGAACATCAGTCTGAAGCATCTGTGTTGGCCCATGAAATATCCTGAGACCCACAGCCTGGACCATCCCAGTTGGCCCAGGATATATCCTGAGACCCTCAGCCTAGACCATCCCAGTTTGGCCAGGATATATCCTGACAATATCAGCCTGGACCATCTCAGTTGGCCCAGGATATATCCTGCTGGCATCAGCCTGGACCATCCCAGTTGGCCCAGGATATATACTGCTAGCATCAGCCTAAACCATCTCAGTTGGGCCAGGATATATCCTGAGACCCTCAGCCTAGCCCATTCCAGTTCAGCCAGGATATATCCTGACAATATCAGCCTGGACCATCCCAGTTGGCCCAGGATATATCCTGCTGGCATCAGCCTGGACCATCCCAGTTGGCCCAGGATATATACTGCTAGCATCAGCCTAAACCATCTCAGTTGGGCCAGGATATATCCTGAGACCCTCAGCCTAGCCCATTCCAGTTCAGCCAGGATATATCCTGACAATATCAGCCTGGACCATCCCAGTTGGCCCAGGATATATCCTGAGACCCTCAGCCTAGACCATCCCAGTTGGGCCAGAAGATATCCTGAGACCTTCAGCCTAGACCATCCCAGTTGGCCCAGGATATATCCTGACAATATCAGCCTAGACCATCCTAGCTGGGCCAGGATATATCCTGCTGGCATCAGCCTAGACCACCTCAGTTGGCCCAGGATATATCCTGAGAACACCAGCCTAGACCAGCTCAGTTGGCCCAGGATATATCTCAGCCTGATTCAGCTATCCCCAAGTCAGTTGGGGGATCTCATTTTCAGCCATCCCAAGTGAGTTGGTAATATCTTGCTGAATGCCCTGGGACAAATTACTATCAACTTATCCCACGTGTCTCTGAGGAGCTGATGTCACACACACATGAATACACCAACATTTGCAATACTTTTGAGGAATTCTTTTTGTGGGTAGAAGGAAAGGTGTGTTGCAGGAACAAGTCAACCATTTTGTATGATCTTACTTGCATAGCAGCTCATGGAACGCCTCCCGGAAACCTATGCCAACCTTGCGATGTTTGTGGATGTGCTCCCAGGGAAGGAGGCATCACTGGTCCATCCCTTCAGTGGGTTTGTTCTGAACATCAATGTGGTCACACGTTGCCACAGGGATGTGAAGGACAGACGTGTGTGTCTTGTGTTGGTTATTGGTGATCATTCTGGTGGTGAGCTTTGTTTACTTGAGCTGGGGTTGGTGATATGTCTGCGGAATGGGGACATGATACTCTTCCCGTCTGCCCGTATCACACACTTCAATCTCCACTACAAGGGCATCAGGGCATCCATTGTTCTCCATTCAGACCATGCAGGGCAGAATTGGGTGGAGAATTGTAACCATTGGATAGACCATCAGTATATGTATTAGGGTAATTATCTTTGTTCACAATCTCTTGTGAGATATTCCAGACAGGGCTATCTTACATTAATAAATATTACAATGATAAGACTAAGAATAACATGACCAGCATGAGCATCCTAGAGGCGATTACAATTGAAGGAAATGTACAAAGGCTGGTTAGGGGATGCACATCCACGCCGTACCGATTCCACAAATCTTTTCAAACCCGCGAGCTGATCGGAGCCATATGACCCATCGTACAATGTCACAACGTCCAGTTCAGGAAACAGGGATATCCATCGTAGGCAACCAGTCTGTGGAAAGGAATGAAGGTCTGTGATCACAATGATTGCTAAGAACTAACTCACCAGGATATTGGCGTTGAACTCAAGGTCATCGTTTGAGAATGATAGGATCCTCAAGCGTTCTCACAAAGACTTGAAACCGACACACTGGATGTCAAAACTGAGCATGGTTGTGGCAGCATCGACAGGAAGGGTAATGGATAATTCATGTAGCCGGGCACATGCTGGATGTTCAAGTATGTTGTTAACGGATGTGAAGGCAAGTCCATCAGGACTGGGGTAAATTGTCAGCCTTTCAAGTTCAGGAGGAGGAGAGAGACAGATTAATAATGGCTCCAGGATGTGAGGTGGACCGGATAAATCCCGCAGATCCAATAAAGACAACCTAGGTGGAACGTTAATGTTGTTCCTTCAGGATACATCAGGTGGTGTGATGTGTAGATGCTGGATGTATGTGTGACGGGACAGGAAAGCCACAATCGCCACCATTGGTGCATCACCAGAGACGTCGAATCTGACAAGAGTTGGAATATTGATCTGTCGCAGGAATTGTTGCCAATGATTGGATAACATCTTGAGCATTGAGATGTCCAATGCAGACAAGTCGGTCATATTGAGGACGGTGATAGTCCATGGCCTGAACTGACTCATCAGGAGGCCCATAGACATCCTGAACATGCGGAAGCGAAAAGGGCACTGATATTTTGAGATCCAACTATTTGGTGTCATTCGGGGAACGTTGACAAGTGGGAATTCAGTGGGTGCACCTGGAAAAAAGACAGATAGATCCTGGCATCCTCTCACATTCTGCAACATGGCCAGGCTTGCCTCGACAAGGTGGAAGGGAAGACATATTGAGAGATAGTGAGTGAAAATCGAGGAAGGGCAGGTATTGAAGAACGCTAGTATGCAGTGGGTTTGTGCATCGGCCACATACTGGAGTGATGAGAACTGTAGGAAAACATTGTCCAGTTTCTTGAAATAGCTGGACCTACGCCAAACATGCAGGGCTACGAATTGTGGAAGTGTCATGATCTTAAGATAGGCAAATTCTCCTGGAAATTTGAGGCCATGGCGCTTGAAGTAAGATGCAGCGAATATCTCGCAGAAGAAATGGAAGACGGTCGTGAGTCGGTGGAGGGTTGCGTCGTCAACAAAATGGCCAACCATCAAACAGAGCTCTACCGGTAAAGAGGAAGCTTTTGGTGTGGCAGAGTCGATGGGCTATAAATGTCCTTCAATAAATACGTGCAGCAGGACCATGAGATTGCTAATCTCACTGCAATTTTCTTTGACGGGCGGTTGTCTACATCCTCACAAGCCTTTCGCTTCTTCGCGGGAAGCCCATCACCGCGCAAATCCTCCGTCACGTTGCGTTTCCATTTATTCTAAGCAGATGTTGAGTGTCATCAATCACATATTTGAAGTCATCTACATACCAAAGGCTTGACAGCATGCAGACATGAAGAGGACTGGTAAGATAAGCAATTTCGAGTGAGGAATGCAATAATAGTGTCAAGGCTTGGAGGAAGAAGTCGGCTGAGAGAGGATCCCATTCTGAGCTATGTAATATGTATTGCTGAATTCACGGCAGATAACAGCCTTATATACACTAATAGCCACGATCGTCATGGGGCTAGCAACCAATTGTGAGCCTGTTGTGATGCTTGATCAGAATTGAGTCGCCTCAGACAGGAATCACAATTACTGACCATTAACTTGAATGCCCTGAGTGATTGCCAGCCGCTCATGACATTTGAGGTCCTTCATACCTTAAAAGTATTGTTACCAACTCATGACTCTTTCCATTTTATTTCTAAGTAGGTTCCACTACACAAACGAGGCAGCGGCACCGCTTGTTGAAGGGGCGAAGACAAGTGGAAAGGCTTACATAATCAAAGCCGCTTCTGTTTTGTGGTGATGGATTTGGCAAGTGCAAAATACATCACTACAAAACAATTCGGTAGCTGCTTATGTAAAGTCTTTCTTCTTACTTTCCGACTCCCATCTCCAAGACTCGCGTAGTAGATATGTAGGATAAATCATGCAATTGTAGAGCCTCTTTCGACTATCGAGTTTATTGTTGCAATTAAGCATGTAGTGAAGCGTCGGGATGTATCAATTGAAAGCCGTAGGTATCGAGGACGACACCCGCTCACCGCTCACCAAGGTACTCAATTGTCTCCAATTTATTGTTGCAATTAATGTAATGAGGCGTCGGGATGTACCAATTAAACTAGGCTTCCCTGTTGTTAACTGACGGTCCAATTTATTGTTGCGATTAATGTGTAGTGAAGCGTTGAAAATTGAACGCTGAAGGCGCAACAGGCAAAGGTATGTTCTCTCTCCAAGGCCTATTGTTTCTGACTTCTATATGAATCAGGGCGTAGAAAATACTCTTTCCTGTATAACATTCTAGACCCCAAAAAAACAATGGCCAATGCCCTTGTAAGACCAACTCATCATTGTTATGCGGAGGCTCTTGCTGATTTGTTTCTCATGTCGTGATTAGATATCTCTAGAGCATACTCTCAAAGCACATACAAAAGCTATCGGCACCCTCTCCATTAGCCCAGATGGACGTATGCTCCTGAGTGGAGGTAAGTCCCACCGACTCGCAACAAGATTGGATCTCTCATCAGACATAGGCGACGACGCCCGAATTGTCATCTGGAACTTACAGACTGGGGAGCTCATGCAGCAGTTCTTTTGCCATTTCCATGGCTACGTACCATCGTCAGCTTGGATTAATTTTGAGGAGCAAAATGAAATAGGCTTCGTTTTTGGATGTGCTGATGGATCATTGCATATATATCGACAAGATGGACAAACGGTAACCATACATATATCTCATTTCAGTAAGCTGACGCATACTTGTAGGCATTGTTTACCTTTCATGTATTGATTAGAGGGCACGATGGGGTGGTTGAGGACATCGCCTTTGACCCTTATTACCACAGGATAGCTAGCATGGGTGCGGGACATCTGCATATCTGGAAGCTCAGATCGGGTGAGCACCATATCATTCCGTAGTGCTCGTCTCGGGCTCATCAACTTCACGACAACTCAGGGGAATGGGAAAGTCTTACACCAGCGACTATACAGGCGAAGCCATATCTGGCTAGGAACGTCAACTTCTGTGACGATGGCTCAAGTATACTTGTATACTATTGCGAGTCACATGAGATGTATGTAGGCTCCATCGTCAATCGATCACTCCTCTCTGACATACCTTCATTCCAGTATTTGCTATACGATCGAACCTTGGTCCATCAAGTGGGCTCGGGAATTACCAACCCGCATGTGAGAGTTCTTATCACCGCGGTGCTGCTGTTATTGACATATATAGTGGAAATGCAATGCTATGCCCTGACTCGAAGTACATTTTCGTCACCAACCTGGTTGACGGCGTCAACCAATACACGTTTCCTACGCTGGAACGTGTGCAGACATTTACTCATAACATTTTGCATAATTATCCCTTGCAAGTGGCAACTTTCCAACAGGCCTCCTTCGTAGTAGTTGGGGGAGATAATGGACTTGCTCGTATATTCGAGCGTCGAAATGGTCAACTGCTCTCACAGCTCAAGCATGGCAATGACGGCGATATGGTGCAAGCTGCTGCAGTAAGCTTGCCTGATTTTTGCGTCTGAAGTTCTGCTATGGAACACCTCCACAGACCCATTGGGACACGAAATGTGCCTGGATTGCCATGGGCTCCTCAAGTAGTGCTGTCGAGGGCACCATCAAGATTTGGACGACTCACCAGCAAGTGAGTTGTATTACCCTCAGTCTAGGGCGTAAGTGTTAACATCTACCAGCAACTTACTAGCACTGCCCACGAGCACAAGAGCCCGCCATCATCTGGGGCACTTTCTCTTCTCCAAGTCATCCTCGTCATTGCTGTCACGAGTATTATTGTGTCGGTGGCTCATTATTATCTTCCTCTCACTGGTGATGCGACTCTCGCCCTCTTCTTGAAGGAATTCAATGCCGAAACCTGAGCATTTCAGGGTAGTGGCTCACCCCTTGTCACAGTTGGTCTATGATGTAGCTGTATATTCATATTGTATACTTTGATGTAGTACTGCAATTGAAGGCCTGAGTGGCTGCCACGTGTGCCCCACGTGCTCTCCAAGTTAGTCACCATAAAAGCTGCGACAAATTGTTACTTTTTTCTCTTTTACCTCCCTTTCAGCTCCCACAATGGAACGTCGTTTAGAAATTCAAGTAAGTGCTTGCACAGCCTGCAACACTCCCATATATCTCATGAAGTTTCTTTAGGATGATGTCTCCCAGTTTCTCGACCTGCAAGCAATTACAGATGAAGTTGGAGAATCTGAGGACGAGGAAGAAGACCTCGGTCGGTGGTCTCCTCCATGCATGAATAGTGACTGATCACACTACATACATACCAGCTGCCTTCGTGATTTCAGACATGGAAGAAGAAGAAAGCAATGACGATTCTCATCAACACCTCTTCTTGGAAAATGAGTTACAGGATGATATGGAGCAACTAGCGGGACACCTACAGCATGCCTATCAAATGTCTGATTATTCTCAAGCCGCCGATGACACTGTTGCATTGCATCCGACGCCGCAGGACCCTGAGTTGTGGATGATAAGAACCCATGTAAGGATTGGGTCACCCTTTGAAGACATTGTATACTTACCAACATCATCAGTCCAGATCAGAGGTTGTGACGGTTTATGAAATCATGGAACAGCAACTTCGCTTCAGTGGCGACAGTCCTGTGATCTCTGCCTCCGCTGTGCCAGCCTGCCCAGGTCGCATCTTCATGGAGAGTCAGAAACCAGACCAATTATGGCACGTTTGTTTGCTGATTTCGAGTGTGGACAGGGGGAAGGGTGCGACTCTGATCCCTGTAGACGAGCGGATAGACCTCTTCAATGTCCATAGCCGGGACCGACGGATCATGGCGCAAAGCTGGGTTCGTTTACGATGAGGGCCAAACAAAGGGGATCTGGCCCACGTACTTCGCTCAAGCATCAATTCCAACCACATACAGATCGCCGTGCTCCCACGCTGTGTTTTCAATCTACCTGAAGAATCTGACAGGAAAAAGCGAAAGCGTAAAAACAAAAGAATCCCCGCTCGACCGTTCAATCCAGTTGAGATCAAGCAGATCCATGGTCCAGATGCGATGCAGCAAAAAGGAGATTTCTACGTCTTCAATAAGAAAACTTATCACAAGGGCATGCTCATATTAAATTTACAGTCTGCACATACCCTCCTTTGTGTTTTTTCCCCCCCTCTAGCCGAGATCAAGCCTTTTATTGACGCGGGCTTTGTCACACCTGTGGCAGCTCTTGCAGTGACTTCTGGTGAGGTCATTGTAAGTGTCCAACCTGGTGACTCTGTTGAGTTGATTGCTGGCGAGCAATCAGGCTGCAAGGCCATGGTCGTTTCTTGTCACAACCACGCCGCTTTAGTCGAAGTTGAACCATTGGTTTCTGATCACCCCTCATTCTTCTTAGAGGTTCCACTGAAGCATATGCGATGTATCTTCCACGTCGGAGACAATGTTCATGTCAGAGAGGGTATGGGTGAACATGCAGGTTCATCGGGTTGTGTTGTTGAAATCCTGGATGGTGGGCGAAGTTTGAGCTTCGTCGAGGACAAGACTAGGAAGATTGTAAGGCATTTACTCCAGCTGAAACTGAACAGGCAAATTAATTAGCAATAGGTTGAAGCCCTCTCCATATCCGTCGAGTCGTATCAGCCCACATCTGTTGAGTCGCTTCATTCTCATGCTGATCCGGTCAAGGGGAAGACTGTCATCAACCCACTTGTCGGGAGACAGGTCCTTGTGGCTGGTAAAATGTATTTCAAAGGATACGTAGGCTATGTGCGATTTGTGTCTACTACTGTCACCCATATTGTTTTCAACGCAAATCATCGTGTGCAGAGCGTCCCGATCCACGATGTCATTAACTTGTAATGTGCATTGATTATATGGTTATGCCCTACTAACTTAGCTGAATCTCAGCTCCAATGGAAGGACTTTGGGAGGGCCTGAATGGCAGCGAGATTTTGTGAAAGCTCTTTGCAATCATGTCGTAGGTCATATGACACGTTCTACCATGCCTCCTCCCGAAGCTACGACTTATTATCACCCGCCTTTGCCCATCATGTGCTTGTCTTCACAATTGCCGTTGCCTGGAATGTCTGGCCCAGCAATGGACACTGGAACATCAGCATGGTCAGTCACAACAGAGGATATTATTGACTTGAACAAACCGTATGGTAAGTGACCTCATTGTATCTTGATCACAATGATCACCTAGATAAATCAGATGGACCTGGAAAATGGTTGCTGGACCTCCTTGTACATGCAAAGTTTGACACCGATCCCATCATGGTCCTGTTCAAGACAGAATATGATGGTGGTCGGTGGAGTGGCTGCACTGCCAAGACGCTGAAGTCTTGGTTCATCACAGAGCCTCCCCGCCCTGACAAGGTTGCATTGACATGGACTGACAATAGAGCCACGGTTCACTCTGCCAATGTACATGTTCAATACCTGGAACCAGCGTGGCCTGTCCTCAACCAGAAGGCCTTGATCATTGAAGGTCCTAACATGGGAGAAATTGGTGTACTTGAGAAAAGGAAGAGGGGATGAAAGTCGCCGACAAAAAACGTTGTGGTAAAGCTCGATCACGCTGATATTCATGTAGAATTACCGGAGACTGCCCTTTGTCGTATTCCTGATCATGAATAATCCATGTCCGTGTATCCGCCTCCCTATCGGCTAAGTCAGGGCCAGATGAGGAAGAGAGGTATGTCTGCAAACCCAAGCGAAAGAGGGAGAGACTCCACTGCTGACGCCTGTTATATATGCATTGCGGTATTTTCTCCCTCTACAAATCCCTTGAGCAGTCATCGAAGCCTTTGAGCTTCGTGTTCTAAACTGGATTGGATTAATTCATTCAGCAGTTTGTCTATGACATCTTTTTGCCTTGACCCCAGATACTAAAGTAGGTTTCCTTATGTTGAAGGATGCCTCATCATTGACAACCACAAACAGCTTGTTCTTTCATGGCGATGCCGAAGCACCTGTTTCTTACAGGGTCAATGTTGACGTAGTTTACATTCTTTGTATAACACGAAGAAAGCCTTTGCCATAAGAGTGTCAATATCATCGGCTTCTAGAATGCCAGGTGAGTATTGATGGAAGGGTCGATTGTTCTTGGGATCAACAATCTGATACCAGATAAGTCGATTTCTGAGATCGTAGAGGCCAGACTCACTGAGCATGCAGTGACATTTAACAAACCGGCAAGTCTTACCAAGTCGAGGTCTCCATTTGGTTGGCATTCATAATTGATTTCTTGCATATGATGCCAGTCTTTAGCATTTTTATAGAGACAAAGGACCACCATTCTGGTTGGGGTACTAGCAACTTGTCAACGTCGGTTGTTGTCAGTGAGATTCATACCTACCTTTTCTTCTGCTTCTTTTTCTTGTTAGCTAATTGACTGTTGGTCTTTAGACCATTGGTTTGCAAAGATTCCTGCCGCTCAATGATTAGAACATCAACGTCCTGTGTTTGCAGGGGTTCTGGGCTTGGCTCGTTGCGATATGTGACCACTCCACTCTCGCAAGATGGTGACGGCCATACAGGTCTGGTAAACAGCCCTTCGCCGCTTGGTAGCACATGCGAACATTCAGGTCTCTCTCTTAGTAGCTCACTCGAAGCGGGCGTAGTTGCTTGGCCACCTGGTTGTGGTGTTGTGACGGTTCTTTTCCTCTGGAATGGCATAAGTGGTTTTCATTGGTTCAATCAGTTTGTTGGGCCTCACAAAATCATGTAGGGCCACGATATAGTCCTTTTTGACAGGTTTTTCCCATTTTCCGCTGCAATTCACTGGCAGCTCAAATTTCTCGCAGAGCAAACGCAGGATGTGGACATGATATCTGTCAGATGATGCTTGTCCGATGAAGTGAGTCTTCAGTAGATGAGCTTCAATGTCTGTCAACAACATGATGAATGATGTGAAGAAGCCCACAGCTTTTACGTCTCAAATGCTCAATCGTCTTTTGTCTACCAATACAGTTGCTAGGCACATCATAACAAACAATTGAAGCATAGTAACAATACTTGGCTTGTTTATTGTATTGATTAAGAGTGGGAAACAAAAGTGGCAGCAGCTGCACAAGATAAGAACTCAATATTGCTGGAACCTGGCAAAGTGCTCGTGCTCGTATACTATGCCTCACATCAACAGAACACAATTCATCCAATGTTATTACCATACGCCGACCAGTAGGACTCGCTTTAGTCCTGAGCGTCAACTACTCGACTCTTTGCTGTGGTCATCTAGGACCGTTTTCAAGCCAGAAGATGGACTGTCGCAGACCAGGAATGAAGGAACCAATGACAGCGTTTTCCTTGATGACGCACCATGCAATGGGACGGACGCTCTGATCTCTAAACCTAGTGGCCAGGTGACACACCTGAATCAGGATGGCTACAATCTGGAGGATAAATTGAGATGGAAACATGACTTCTATAGCGAAGTCCAGGTTTGACTTTCTCTTTGTTTTGGACCATCGACGCTCATGCCTGAGTAGACTTATGTCCACAGACTAGCCTCTACTCATCTCAACCTCAATTCGACATTCCCGAAGCAGGATGTTGTAAAGGTGCAGAAAGTCTTTGACGAGGTTCAGTTGGAACGTCATAAATTCTCATTTAATAACTGATGATCCACTTAGGTGAAAAAGAAATATCCAATCCTTGATAGATACCACAACAACTGGCCAATTTCCGATCTCCTCCACATTTACCTGAAAAATGCTTCACACCGGTTGACAAAAACGAAGAAATCAGCAAATGTAAGGTCACCTTTGATCAACCTTAATCTTCTAGCCTTACCTAGTTTACACAGAACCAATCGTAATAGTTACTTTTCTTCCAATGTAGTTTTCCTGAAAAAATCAGTCAACAAAGGCGGAGAAGACGATAGAAATGCTACAGAACTCACTGAGCTTGCTCCTCCTATCCCTGTCCGTCCAAGTAGCCGTGCTTCAGTCGTATCTAATCCCCGTTCTTCGAGGAGCATGAAGTCCTCTGGAGTTACCACCACTAAACGGCCTGTCCGCCAATCTGCAAAAGCTGTTAAAACATTGTTGAGGGAGATTTGTGCAAGTGAGATTGGAGATGAAGGGGATGACAGGCCAGAATTGGATGAGTCTCAAGATGAACTAGGATATGCTGATGAGGACGAGGACGATCTAGATGAAATCGACCATGAGGAAATCGACGATAAGGAGAACTCGGACTTGGATGAATCAGAGGATATCGTACCGGCAAAGCCAGCTGCGAAGGTCAAAAACGGCAGGAAAGTCGCACCAACTGTCGTGACCACAGATGAGATTAGCAGTGAGCCTTTTGATGAAGACGGTATGCATTTGTTCCAACTACACTTGGGTTCATCTCTTACCTTCTCTTTCACACCAGCAAAGCGAGCTGTGAAGGCAAAAACAACTGCAAAGGCATCCAAAAAGGGCACAAAGCCGGCGGTACCAACTGTTGCAGTCACGGTGGATGAGATTAGCAGTGAAGAGTCGTCTGACGAAGACGGTATGCTTTGTACTTACCATACTCAAGCCTCATCTCATGCCGTTTTCATAGTTGCTTTCACATTTACTATGGAAGTGCTTAGTGCCTCGAAACAGTCCCGCAATATTGATGTCATCTCGTCATCGATTTCGCTCTATTCTCTCCAACAGAAAATAGCCAGTTATTTGAACATCTATCCTGATTCTTTACAAGTACAATATCGCTTCAGCACCGATCTGAAGGACTCTCTATCTTGTGATCTTTTAACCCATGGCCACTTCAACACACTTTTACGGCTTCTCCGTGAACGATCTGTTCCAGCCAAGTTAGCCAATGGTCGGCGTTCGACTCAGAAGATGAAGACATTTACTTTGCAAGTCTTTAACAAAGGTGATTCCCCCTATTCGGCATCCGCAGATACAAAGGTGTGTATTTTGTTGGAATTCCTCTCACATCAAGTATAACTTGAATATATTTTTGCAGAGCAGTGGGTCTACGAAGTCCAAAGCAGCAGCTGCTCTCAAAGAGCAGGTGAAGACTGAAGCCGATATTTTCCATGAACAACGCGTTGCAGCCCGCCTTGCTATTACAAAGCATTGGACGTGCGAGATACACAGTCTACCCAACAAGGCATCATTGTGCTTCAAGAATCCGTCGACAGGCTTATGCCATCCGATAACCGAGAATAACCTGAACCTTTGGGCGGCACTTCATGTACGTATTTTTATATATATTCATATCTATGGTGCTAGTTTTTCGCCAGGTCAAGGATCCTGGTGCCAATCCTGTCGACGAGAAGCCTGCTGAGGTAAATGTGCTGGGCAATACTGCACGGGGACGACCGGCAGCTAAACCATCTGCAAATCCCAATGAGCAAGCCGCATTCCCTTATGGCTGCTACCCGCTGCCATTCATGTCACCAGCAATGTATTATTCGTCTTTGGTAGCTCCTCAGATGCCACCAGGATTCATGCCGCCGGGTGCTGGATTCCCTGTACCGCCTTCAGGTTTTTTTCTACCTCAGGGACCACCCGCAGTTCCTCCTGCTCCTTTGCAACCATTGAACTATCCCCTCATCCCAGAGTGGATTGAATATTGCGACCGACATCCCAATCGTGTCGGTGCCAATCTCAGTTCTATCATTCCAAAGTTCCATGACCAAGGCTTCCGCTACATAAACCAACTCACTGGCAGTCGTGTCACCATTGAAAAGCTCTCAGATTGGCTCTCCATTGGTCCTGGGACAGCTGATTTAATCATCAGCTACACAGAGGAGGATTGTAAACTGATTGCAACAGGTACTTTCATGATGGAATTGCCGCGTGGGTTGGTCGCAGTAGCAGAGGAAATTTAGGTTGTCGTCTCATCTCATTATCAACTGTCCCAGCCCCTCTCCCTTACCTATTCATGTACGTAGTGTTCTTTATCATCCAAAGGTGTTTCAACACACCTATTTCTCTTCTCGACGGTTCGAAGTGTCCAACACACTTTTATTATTTTACTGTGCTAATATATTTCGCTGGTGATATAAAATTGTGCTAGAGTAAGTTCTGAGACTAAGGCTGAATGAATGTATCTTGATGGACGGCGAATGCAGGCCTCTCGTGTTCCAATTTGAACACAATAAGGCCACTGTCATGTCCTATTGGTATTTTGATTTGATTAGTTATTAATCAAAGAACCAGCGTGTAAGGAAACCCACACCAGCAGCAAAGAGGTTCAACTGAGGATAAAATGGCCCCTGCACGAGTCGACCTCCCACGCCTTTGTCTCGCTCATTCTCCATATTTTTATACCCCTATCGTCGGCAGCCGATATAACCAGGGGAAGAGTAGGATGGAACATGGCGTAGTTAACGCCGCGATCGTGTCCTTCCAAGACATACTTGACAGTAGAGAACATATCAAAACTTTGAAAGTTGCCAGGTCCTGCATTCGGCGTGCCTTTTCGTAGGCCTGGTATATCCCACACCCGCAGTTTGATCCATGGAGGGCGAAATGACAAGATCGTCTTTGGGGTGAAATTGAGCTGACATGACAAAGTAGTGGGAGTGGCTGGTAAGGATAGCAATACAGTTACGAGATGTGCTGTTCCATATACGGATGGTTTGGTCGTCAGACGCAGACATCTTTTGTTTCAAAATAAATTTGAGTGATCACCCTTGCGCAAATAGAGGCAACTCACGATCCAAGGCATTTCGTGGTGGAATTGGACGGAGCGAACGTAATCCAAATGTCCATGCAATGTAAATAGACATCGCCTACTTTGTGGTTTGATATCTGTATCATGATCCAATCCTAGCCACAAAGTAAATTGAGACGAAGCTCCAGACCTTGATTTTGTAGTCGTCGCCTATGGTTGCCAATAGAGCTCGGGTAGGATGAATGGCGACAAGCGTTATCGAAAACGAGTGTGAGAAAGCAGATATGCAAGTTCAACCTATTATGTCACCAAATCAACTTGGCCTCACCCACGACATTCGTATCGCTGATGGTTCAAGGCAAAGCCATCCCCGAGCTAGTGCAATGGATTATTGTCCGTCTATCGACATCGATGTCAATGGATGATGTCTGTATGTACACAGATGTCAGCAAGCGCTCGGTGGAAAGGATAATGGCGCACTTTGGGCGTACAGGTGCCGTCATGGTGCCAGGATCAAAAGCAAAACATCAACTCCAGCGGGCCCTCTGTGATTATGACGTTGAGGTACGTGGGGAGTTTCTGCTATTTATGTTGCTGATCAATTATCATAGCATTTTGCTCGCCACCATGACCAGAGCACCCGACCTTTATCTCGATGAGCTACGTTTGGACTTACAAGCGAAATGTGGAGTATCGGTATCCCTAAATACAGTGTGGCGGACATTACGAAAAGGGGGATTCACGATGAAGAGGGTATGTGCTTTTTCTAATCCTGCAGCAATGATATTTACACTACAGTCGTCCCAGCTGACTCGGGAAGCAATCGAGCAAAGTGCAGAGCTACGATCAGATTTTGCGGCTCGGATTGGGACCTATGAAGCTAATCAGCTTGTCTTTGTCGACGAGAGTGCAGTTGATCGCCGCACGACATATCGAGGGAGAGCCTGGGCCATCCACGGGAGGCCAGCTACGCGGAAGGCATTCTTCTGCCGTGGGCGACAGTAATTCTTTCTTTTATTATCATGGGCAGTATGCTGAGCCTTTTTCTCGTAGCTATTCAGTATTACCGGCAGTGTCTCTCAATGATGGCTTCCTTCATTGTGATATCATCGAAGGCTCATTTGATTCTGATCTCTTCTATGACTTCGTCTCTCGTTTGTTAGATCGGATGTCTCCCTTTCCAGAACCAAACTCCGTGATAGTGATGGATAATTGCCGAATTCACAAAAATCCTGTGATTTTGGATTTGATTACTTCCCGGTGAGCACCCAATGTAAATATGCTTGTAAGTGGCTTATGCTGTTCTCATGGTAGAGGCATGCGATATGAATTTTTACCACCCTACTCTCCCGACTACAACCCAATTGAACTTGCATTTTCCGCCATGAAGTATCACCTTCGCCACAACGGGGAATATGCCCGCCTTGCCATGTCTGAACTCTCGTCAATGGATGTTGTTTGTGTCTTGCTTGAAGCACTATACGAGAGCACTAGTGATGACATCTTTGGGTGGTTCAGGCATTGTGGATATGTGTAGGTGACATCTCTGTCTTTTCCGTCGACAAATTTTTCCCCATTTCCAATCTTTCTATTCTTGTTGTATCGTGGACAATAGGCAGGGATCTGGGGTATTCCGAGCATCTAATTGATATGTTGTAGCATGTGGAACATTTGTTTGTATACTCCTGATCGTTGAATCCGAATTTTGCTTTCAAAAACCATGGGATTCCACGTAAAAAATATGCTTCTTATACTGAATAGACTATATACACAATTGAACAATCTACGACACCCATTTATGCTGCTGGGCACTGCTGGAATCTGCAATGCCAACTGAAATGATGCAAGTTGAAAAATGAAGCCTCGGAGAGGTATACTAAGTCTTGAATGCCATGAGCACCAAGATAGTGTAGCATAGAACAGATTCCAACCATTTTCCAATTGCTAGGATGATACTTGCTCCTCGTAGAGATGCTGCAAAGTGGTGTACCCTGCGAAAAAAGTGATTTATAAAAAGGAGAAATTAAAGCCTAGAAAGTTGCTTGCACCGAGATTATGACCATAGAAGCTCAAATTTTTAACCGCTAGTCAATCGGATGCAAATTGAACAAGATATGGCCATTGCATTCTGGACATGTAAAATGAAGTGTTTTAGTCACGCCGCCAAGTCACGTGACAACAACAATAAAACAAATGTAAACACATCATAATATCCAACACCACATCTACATTCAGTCACATCGATAATGCATATTATATTCCAAATAAATTTAAACAAAAACAGTTATATCTAAAATACATTCAAAAACATTCAATCACCTTCAAAACACATTTATTTATGTGTTTAATTATGTTTAGTCATGTCTAAACATGTTCGATCATGTCTAAACACATCTAAAACACGTCCAGTCATGTCCAAACAAGTCCAGTCATGTCTAAACATGTCTGAAACACGTCCAGCCACATCTAAACACGTCTAAAACACGTCCAGTCACGTCTAAACACGTCTGAAACACATCCAGCCACGTCTAAACACGTCCAAAACACGTCTAGCCACATTTAAACACATCAGTGGCATTTAAAACACATCCCATTATGTCTAAAGACATGTAGTCACGTCTAAACACTTCCAATCATGTCTAAAACATGTCCAGTCATGTTCAAAACATATCCACCAAGCACATCTAAAACATATCTAATCTCACTCAAACACACTCTAATTAAGTTGGATTATATCTATTGCAGATTACCTGTTGACATCCATGTACATTCAAATAATATAAAGTGTTCAGTCAAGCTAGGTTTGCAATATTTCAAAACAAAGCTTCGGACAACAAAGGATTAATTACACCATTCCTAACCAAGGCTTTGGACTAGCAAAGGTTATAGTAAAGAGACAACAGTTATACTATTTTCAAAATAAAACTTCGGACTAGTGAAAGTAATAGTAAAGGTTATATAGGCACTCTACTTCAAAATCAAGCTTCGGACTACTAAGGATGCACCTTAGTGGTTTGATAGCAATAGCCTTGGATATGTCAAGTACATGAGAGTGTTTACTATTACCTTTACTAGTCCGAAGCTTTATTTTGAAAATATTATAACTGTTGTCTCTTTACTATAACCTTTGCTAGTCCGAAGCTTTATTTTGAAAATAGTATAACTGTTGTTTCTTTACTATAACCTTACCTTTGCTAGTCCAAAGCCTTGGTTCCAATCCTGTGTTGTCCGAAGCTTTGTTTTGAAATATTGCAAACCTACCTTGACTGAACACTTTATATTATTTGAATGTACATGGATGTCAACAGGTAATCTGCAATAGATATGAGATGATGGGGGATGGTGGGGAGATGACAGGTGGTGGTGGGGGATGGTGGGCATGGTGTTGGGGTGATGGGGGATGGCAGGGGATGGTGTGGGGGTGATGGGGGATGGTGGGGGATGGTGGGGGATGGCCTGGGGGTGATGGGGGATGGTGGGGGATGGTGGGGGATGGCCTGGGGGTGATGGGGGATGGTGGGGGATGGTGGGGGATGGCATGGGGGTCATGGGGGATGGCCTGGGGGTCAGGGGAGATGGTGGGGGATGGTGTGGGATGGTGTGGGGGTCATGGGAGATGGTGGGGGATGGCATGGGGGTCATGGGGGATGGTGGGGGATGGCCTGGGGGTCAGAGGAGATGGTGGGGGATGGTGTGGGATGGTGTGGGGGTCATGGGAGATGGTGGGGGATGGTGGGGGATGGTGTGGGATGGCCTGGGGGTCAGGGGAGATGGTGGGGGATGGCATGGGGGTCATGGGGGATGGCCTGGGGGTCAGGGGAGATGGTGGGGGATGGTGTGGGATGGTGTGGGATGGTGTGGGGGTCATGGGAGATGGTGGGGGATGGCATGGGGGTCATGGGGGATGGTGGGGGATGGCCTGGGGGTCAGGGGAGATGGTGGGGGATGGTGTGGGATGGTGTGGGATAGGATGGGGATGGTGTGGGATAGGATGGGGATGGTGTGAACTAATGTAGGATGGTGGGAAATAATGTGGGATGGTGGAGATAATGTGGGATGGTGGGGGATGGGGTGGGCATGGTGGAACATGGTGGTGGCTGGATGGGGGGATAATTGGGAAGGTGATGGGGGGTCCATTGGGTGGAAATTGGGAGGGTTGATTGCAATATATCATTAATGTCTAATACATCTCCTCATGATTTCTCACCCTCCACTTTCTTCCATCACCTTCCCACCAACTCCTTACCATCTCTCTATCTCCTGCTCATCTCATCACCCTCCACCATCCCTATGTCATCCCACACCATCCTCTGTCCCACCATCTGTGACCCCTCCACCATCTGTGACCCCCCCACCATCTCCCATGACCCCTGTGACCCCTACCCCCCCTTCCTCTGTGACCCTCCCACCATCTGTGATCCCCCCACCATCTCCAATGACCCCCTGTGACCCCCTGTGACCCCCCACCATCCCCCATTACCCCCCATCATCCCCTGTTACCGCCCCACCGTCCCCTGTTACCCTCCCACCATTCTCTGTTACCTTCCCCACCATTCTCCATTATGCTCCCCACCAGCCCCCATTACCCCCCTGGAGTGCAATGATAATTGCAATGACAATAGGCTAAAGATAACCAATGATAACACCTCAAAATGCAATGATAATTCAATGAAAATAGGCTAATGATACCCAATGATAATGCCCCGGGATGCAATGATAATTGCAATGAAAATCGCCAATGATAACCAATGATAACCATTATCATTAAAGTTGTGGTATTATACACAATTTTCAAATGGGCAATGCCTTGTTTTAGTGATTACAGGTGGTCATCACCAGTGATTATAGCTGGTAGGTACCAGTGAACCATTGACAAGCCTGTCATTGATTACCCCCAAAGCATTGACAGGCCTGTCATTAATTAGCTACAAATCAATGACAAGCCTGTCATTGATCACCCCCAAACCATTGACAGGCCTGTCATTGATTACCCCCACATCATTGACAAGCCTGTCATTGATTAGCCCAAATCATTAACATGCCTGTCATTGATTACCCTATGACAGGCCCGTGGTAATTACCAGGACTTATACACTATGGCTACGTGGTAACTACCTGTATATTGTGAAAGACAGAGTACCCAACATTGAGGGGGTACCAGGATTAAAATCTGATACCTGAGGATGGTAGGTAGGTCCAGCCACTGGGCCTGAAATTTTTTTTTGACCACCTCAATAAACGGCCTCTGGAGAGCTCAAAAGGGTCGACAATTGAACTTCAGTGGCCACAAACGTCTTAAAATGTCTTTTGGTGTCCACATTATAATATATTAGTTGATTTTAGACAGTCTGACTGTGGCCTGTAAGTGCTGCTATATAACATAGCTTCATCACGAAGTGAAATAGTCCCTGCCACAACTGCTCCTGAATCTCAACATACTAATCATCTTACCAGTCATGGTGCAAGAGGTATGTAAAACCTGTATTTATTGAATCGAGAACGGTCTGTGCGTTTACAATTGCATTCATTCTCCTAGGCAATTAAAGTTGATGCCAATGGCTATGCAACTTGTGGCACCTGCATCAAATGCAGCCCTGGCGGATCAGCTAACCTTGAGAAATGACACCAAGGAACCAAGGTCTGCAAAGACGCGAAGGCTAGGAGGGATCGTGACACTTCCAATAAAAAGGATGGATCTATTGTTACCTTCATGCGACAGAAGGCTCTGAAAGTGGCATGTACTGTCATAGCTCCACCCGCTGTCCATGCATCTTCAATACCAGGCCCACTGCCAGTGGTGACGCCAGTCATCAACTGCTCTCAGGCTGCACCCACTTCTAGATCCACTTGTTCTGCCGTCTGCCCACAACTCCTTCAGCAACTACAACAGCTGATCCAGCAAGTCCCAGATACAGGAGAGGAAAATACAGATGAAGATGTCCTTGCTGTTTTCACCAAGGACCCTACAACATTCGCCGATGTCAGTGTGGGCCCAGATGAGCTTTGGGAAGACACCTTGAACCTGCTCTTCCACAAGGTGTTTGGATGGGGCCTGGAGACGAAGAGGAATGAGTCAGTGCACCACTGCATATGAAGTTTAGATGGTTTTTTTCAATTTATTGAGTACTTTATGGTGGAACGAGGCATGGACATTGGCCTAATGCAGCCGAAACTTGAATTTCTGATTGATGAAATCAAGGCAATGTTAGCAGAAACCCCACCAGCGCATATTTCAACCCATACAATAGATGGCGAACGAGAGCCTTCTGGTGTTGATGTCTGTCAACAAATCGCCCAGCCCCATCAACTTGATTTGGAACCCCTCAATGTCGATGCCAGCTGTACATCAGCCTGCCGAGGTTTTGTTGTTCAATTTCCAACTGGAAAAACCCCACATTCCACCTACCCATTCACTCTCCATGACCAAATGTGTCTCCCATGGGACTACTCAGTTGTCAACAGTATCTTGACACTTCGGGCATGCATGCACAAACCAGCCAGTGAAGGAACACAGAAACTGTGAACCATGCAACAATCTCCCTTCCAATACAACTCTCCAGGGCATTCTCCATCGCATTGAGGATGGTGTTCATGAGAATTCAAAATATGCCTACCATGGATTTGGGGGGATGATCAATCTTTTGGGTCGAAAGAACAAACAAATTGATGCCTTACGTCTACGTGGACTGAATCATGCGAGACTGATGCTGGGCAAGGCATCAGCACTTTCAGACCACAAGAGATTTGTGAACGCAATTGGGAGTGGGGATTACGAACGTGTTGATAGGCTTCTGAAGGTGGGTTTAAAGCAGAAAAGGGGAATACGAGGGCTTCTAAATTTATATGAAAATGCTGCTCGTGGAGTATACCATCCAAAGGGTTTTACTGAGGAGGATGACTTACATGGAATTCTACTCTGGCGGCTGGGTGGTAACCGAGTTGTCCAAATTGGCCACCGTTCATTGGGACTTCCTGGGATGACCACACTTCGAAACCGTTCCACTATGCCTCCAATCATCCCTTCCCATTCAACTCCCCAAGTTGACGAAATTCAGAAAAACATAGAAGCCTGCTTTGAAAGCATCAGGGAGGTCTTGCAGTCAAAGAAGGTTGCGCATCAAGTTTTGATGATTGACGAGATCGCAACAGAGAAACGAATTTGATGGGACCACAAGACGAATCGCTTCCTTGGCATATGCAGGGAACATGTGAATAATATTAGCCTGGAGTTCAACAGTGAAGCCAACATGGAGGAATTGTTCAAGAGCTTGGACGACCAATCAGTGCACCATGCAAGTGAGGTAAGCCAGATCACGATTACATAGCTCCAAACACACTGAATTTGAAGTGTTTCTTCTATAATAATATTAATAGGCAACTGTTGGGGCTCTCGGAATACTAGGCGCTGATACTCGTGTCTATGCAGCACGACCAATTCTTATCTCTGGAGACTGCAAATGTGACTCCGGGAAAGAGTATGCCAGGGATGTCATCGAAACCATGATTGAAGCTGCCAAAACAAAGAGGACTGCCACCATATTGTCTCCATAGCTTCAGATGGTGAAACAAGACATGGAACATCACTTGTCATTTTGACCTTCAAACGCAAGCTGGCCCACAATTTAAAAATTTATCCCCTACTAAACTCCCTCCCGCCTCATGGATCTTCACGTGGGAGACACTGGATGCAAGCCATAGTATTTTAACTCAAAATATCTTGAAGTTATGTTGAAATTAATCCATGTTACTTTAATACATCATTGTAAGAAAAAGTTTAGAAACATTTTGAATAATATCAGTTCATTTTAAAGGAAGTTATCATAAAAATATCTTGAGTGCTATCTTAAAAAAAATACAATTTCATAGTCTTGGAACATTTTTCTTTTCTTATAATTTTTATCATATTTTTATCATACCTTTTTCAGAAATATACAAAAAATAGGCATTATATATTTAAATATTTTCTGCAAATGACATGTTAAAATAATATGGATTAATTTCCAAACCATTTCAAGATATTTCTATTAGAAATATTATGGCTTGCATCCAGTGAGACAATGACTTGACTGCTGATAAAGATTATAAGCACATTTTTAAACGTATCTGAAACCTCCTTCTTCGAGAGCACGGTGTCGTCATCATGGGCTTTCAAGTTACGCTAGCAATAATTCACCGACATCTCCAGTCAATGGACATGTCCTCTGCTCACATCCATGCAATATTCAATCCAGACGACAAGCAAGATGTCAAACTGGCATTTGACCTGCTAAAGGACATTTGGTCCATTCCTCCGGCATCTTCTTCAGAGTCAAGGCCAAACTTTCTAGCAGCACAGAAGCTCTTTGAATGCTTGGCAAGCTTCTTTATCATGTGGTTTTTCCCTATCTCTGCATAGATCTTTCTCTCTCTGAACAACTTGAACATTTCAGTGCTGCGGCTCATCTTACTCTCGTGTTATACATCAAGGCTCAGAAGGAGTTTCTCCCGACACTCCTTTACACCAATATCATGATCATGATAAAAAACGTATATTTTTGTGTTGCGAAAACTAAAGTCGACGATCCACATGGCCAATTCTGGCTCATGCTGCTAGGCACCGATCGCTTAGAAGAACTCTTTGGCATTCTCCGCACAATGGTTGGCAACGATGCTAACCTTGACATTCTGCAACTTGCCTCACGGCTCACAGGGATGACTGAAGTTTCCAATATACTTGCCAAGTATCCCCACTGGGACAGGGCACCTCGACGTTTGAAGCTGCCAGCCATCACAAGAGATTCCACCCAACTTCCTAACAATGCTGATCACATAAAACCTGCCTCATGGTGAGGCAATGTTTGTGTCCAAAATGTGACTCTCCTTACCTGCTGGAAATGAGGACACCGTTTGGTTGAAGCCAAATATCCCTTTTTGGTTGATTTGCTAAAAAATATCAATTCGGCAGATGGAACAGATATCTTTTCTCCGTTTGGGTGTTTGCTTGTGAATCTCCCTCCAGAACAGGATGACAAGATTGATGTAGATTCTGTCACTGCCACATCCCAGGCTCCAACCCAGAGACCCCAATTGTCAACATCAATAGAGATTGAGGATGCTCTTGGAGAAGAGGTTGATGATGGCCCAAGAGAGGGAGAGTCTTCTTTTGGTCGATTTGCAATGTTCGGGGGTACAATCCTCCCAAAATCAAAAATTCTGGCCCTCCGATCCAGGTCCAGAAACTCTCCAAGCTCTACCAATCGGTTAAAGCGAGTCAAAGAGGTTGAACGCTATGCAGCGATTGACATACAACAAACAGGCATTGAGTCTGATTCTGCTTTCGGAAGTCCCTGCCTTCTTGTGTCTGAACCCATAGCCACACTGGTTCAATGTGAGAAAAAGATATTCCTCTGCATGGGTGAAATCAATAATATCAAGCTTGATTTCAAGCCTGTCGAACAATTGTGTCTCGACATCTTGTCTGAGTGCACAGTCACTATTTCATACCAGATTCTTGCCCTTGTACCGGTGTAGTAGGAGGATTAGGTTGGTCACATGATCTAGTCGTAGATAGATGTTTGTAGTAGGATTAGTCAGACTGTGAGAGATAGACAGCACCATGACCATGACCTCGCAGTGAGTAGGAAATCTAGTCCTACTCCACCGGCCACTGCAGAGGATGACCCAAGTATGGTAAATGTGACTGGCACTCTCATAGGATGCTGGGATGCTCTGAATTTCTGAATCTCAATGTACCTGGGTGACTTATTCAACCTATCAATCCTCCTGTCGCAACTCAAACGTTAGGAAAACCTTTTTATCTCTTTGAGAGCAGTGTTTTGCTTGCTTTCGCAGCTTCTCTTTTTGACTGGTTGATGACGAAAGACCTCAAATTTGTTCCCAAAATTGCTGTAACCAGATGTTTTCCTTATCACGAAGCTTCTGGTACGTCCCATTCATATCTATTGCCCGAAAATTAAACTAATTGAATACTTCATGGTCACAACAATTACACTTCAGGTGAAGCATGCTTTGTTTGTCAATCAGACAAAGGAACACATGAGATAGAAGATGATAGCATATACATGTGCCCCAAGTGTTCACCGGTGGTCACCCTTGATGAAACTAAAGGGCAGCACTTCCTTTCTCATATCGGTGCACACATCCTTCACAATTCCACCCTTGACCATTCTTCAGAACCTTGTGGTCTTTGTCTTCGGCCATCACCTATGTGCCAGTTTTACCTGAAGAAAGGGAAAAGTGCGAAGGGACGCCTCAAGATCAATTATGCTGCATCTAAAGGATGCCCAAACTTGATCACCTTTTCCTACAATGTTGCAGTGGAATCCTCAAAATCATCTCCTTGCTCGAATGTCCCACTCTGCTGCCCATTATGCTCATCAGGTGATCCAGCTGTCTGGTGATACAATATGAAGTACCATTTCCAACTGGCCCACCCATCCGCATCACTTCCAACATATCAAGAGCTTTGGTTGCTGACAAACTTTGAAAAGTCGCAAATGGCTGCCATATGCAAAGATCATCACAAAGTCACTGTCAAGCGCCAAAAGACAAAGGGAAAACACCTGCCCACATCTCTGGTGATTTCAAAGGCACATAGTTCTCATTTTTTGGTAAGCACACATACTTGTTTTTGTCTAAATGTCACTATGCTCATAATACTTGATGTAGGGCTACAAACCTTGAGGACACAAACCAGTTGGATTCAGATGCTGCACCACTGGCACCAACTCTCAGTTTGGATGATGCCGAGACTACTGACTCTGCGTCAGATCATGAATCAGATGACTACAGTGGCTCGACTGACAGCAAAGACACAGGGAACGACCATGATCGACCTGGCTACTCCAAGTCACCATGGCAGACGGCCACTATTTGTTCAACTAGTAACACTGACTTGGAGACGGATTAGTGTTGCCTCAAACCAGTCGACCAGGAAAAGCTGATCCCGGTCCTGAACTTTTGATGCACAACCCCAGGACCGGGATCAGCTTTTCCTGGTCAACCGGTTTGAGGCAACACTAAGACGGATACAGCCGTTACAAGCATAAGAGAGACCCAGGCTCTCAGTGAGAGTGACAATGATCATTTATGTTTTACATCTACTAAGGTGTGTTGTTTCCACTTTGCCTTGGCTCCAAACTCATCATGATTAGGCTTCCAATTCAGAATGTGGACAGCTGCCTGACACTCAGAGTTCAGGATCTCAACTATTGCCAGTCATCGTGCAGGACCTGTCCTGTGGTGTTGAAATTGTACTTCTGGAAGCTCCTGCTGGCCCTGAGTCGTCATCATGTGTATTGCCCACATCCAAATTACGGACGACAATGATGATGAGCCACCAATCCGTTCACACCGAAAGTGGAAGATTGTCGACATTGGAAGTCTTTCACAATGCCTCTGTGGCCAGACAGTTTCAAAAGCACAGATAGAGGCTGGGCAGGACATTGTGCAGTGCAGAAAAGCTGGCTGTGAAATAGAATGGGTAAGTTCCTGCAACATTGGGTTGCTTGCAGCTTGGCTGAATGTCATTCAGTATCACCTTCAATGCATTGAGATGGAGCTAGTCCCACAGAATTGGGTTTGTATATCATGTTTTTCTTCTCGCCCAGCCTGGGTAGGGAAACGCACGAGAGAAAGCGTTGAAGAGTTCACAAATAGTTGGTATTTTACTAGTGATATATCATGTGAATTACTATATATGGACATGTGCCTGATTACAAGGTAGGTAGGTTCCCTCCTGAGGCTTGAAAAAAACAAATCGACCCCAGGTACTTTTTTTTTTCCGGTACCCCCTTGGGTTGTCTCCACCATTCTTCTACACTACCAGGCTAAAGAATGGCAAGTACATCCCCTTTTACTATTTCCTGTTACTCTTCTACACTTATTGACGTCTTTTACAGCTGATTTCATAATGATGCAGAAAAGTTAGAAAAAAATCAAGGTGTCGCAACTCCGCTACCATCCAGCCGCACACCCAATTTCAACATCAGCTAAACAACTTGATGCCTCACACCATCTCTGAGGATCTCAAAGCTCGCATCCCCACCTTATATCATTCTGGCTATGAAATTGACAAGATCTGTGAGATTCTTGGTGTTGGCAAGTCTCTTGCCTACAAGACCTTACACCATCACCAGCTCTATGGTGTTACCTACAACCCATTAGCTCAACTAACAGGACACCATCACACTCTTACTCCCTTCAATATCGGCTTCATTCGCTTACTACTAGCCCACCACCACACATTATGCCTTGATGAACTCCAGCAAGAACTTCAGGTCCAGCGCAACATCCATGTCTCACTATCCACTCTCATGTGTGCCCTCCACTGTATTTACTTCTCCAACAAATGTGTATCAGTTCAAGCACTTGAACAAAATGATCTACAGTGTGTGATCTTCATGAACCACATCAGTGCTGAGGTCTCTGATCCCTTGATGCTGATGTTCACGGATGAGAGTGCAGTGAATGATTGGATGCAGAGCCAGCAATTTGGTTGGTCATTAGTGGGGACTCATTGTGTGCAAAGGCAGGCATTCATTAGGGGAAAGAGGTATTCTATTCTGCCGGTGCTGACCCTTGATGGTATCATCGCATATGATATTATTGAGGGCTCAATCACTGCACAATGGTTTGTCCAATTCCTTTCAGATATGGTCATAAGTCTTATTCTCTCCAATTCTTTGAGTTATCTGCTTATATTTTCATATAGATCCCTCTCACAAATCCTTATACAGGCCCACGTAGTGTTCTCATTCTCGATAACTGCAACATCCATCATTTGGACAAAGTCAGAGAACTGATTGAGGTCCAAGCATGTATGTACATTGCCAATGCATCCAACTCGTGCTAATATGTGTTTTTCAGGTTGCTGAATCATTTTCTTGCCACCATACTCACCAGACTACAATCCCATTGAATTCACCTTCTCATTGATCAAATCATACCTCCGCCATCACACACACAAGCGCAACTTATTTACAATTGTTCACGCGATGGATAACATTACTCCTGACAAGGCTGCAGGGTGGTTTCGGTCATCAGGTTACATGTAGGTTACTTGTATCCGTGTACCTGTGTACCTGTACCTTTTTTGTTGTTGTTGTATATATGTTCCAATATGATTAGTGCCAAGTGTCCAAGATATTGATTCCAAACGTAACTACACAAACGTACAAGCACAGGTAACTAATTGAATGGATCCTCAGAGCATCTCCTTGATATCTGCACTGTAATAAGATGTGTGACGGTCGTCTTCGGTTTGCTCACCCTTCATCATCTTTGGCCCAAACCATGTAGCGGCACCACCTTCTTCCCAAGCAATTTCATAGTGCACAATATCCTCCTCTTCATGCCAGTGAGGTGCTGGATTATTGCTGGCTGTTTTCCTGTCATGCCTCCTTCTCTTCTGCTCTTGTTTCCACCTGGCACAACCATGTATCAAGTGCAAGGAGTCTCCTTTTGAGAAGCCAAATGTGAGATCAGCGACAGTGAGCAATCCAATCACATCTGGCCCATAATCCTCAGCTGACAGGGCCACTTCATATTGACATGCCGTGATCACTCCGAGGTGATCTCTGGCAAAGGCTAGAAATTTGTGAAGGTCACTGGCTGCAGGCTCAATAGGCAAAGAGAACGGGGAGGGATCACGAGAACGCTTGCAGTTAGGAGTCGTTGGCCCACCAGTTTTTGGCGCCAGCACACCAACAACAGTGTCCATCAGCTGTGTGAACAAAGCGAGTTGGTTGTTTTGATCCATTGTGATAGCTGGCATCATGATAGCTGGTGACTGAGCTTTGATTCGTTGAGCTGGTAAAAGTGACTTTCTGCGGTTTACGGGGTCAAATGCTGATGTATTCAGAGGGACATTGATGGTAGTCTGGCCCTCATGCTGTATAAAGTTTAGCTTGTGGGTCTCGAAAGAGATGGAGAGCTTGGACGTACAAGTGCAGGTGCCCACTGGTGCATCATAAAGGGTGTAAGGGTAAGCCTGTAGTTGTCTTTGCAAATGTAAATGTAGTGCCCAGGATTGTTGTTGTCCCCATACATCTTTTCCAACATGGTATGGAACCGGGCCAGGGCAATTTCCAAAGATGTAGCTCCCTGTGGTGTAGCGGCAGGATCAAGGGCTCATGCATTGAGGCTGGTGTTTTCAACCATGGCATTTGGCTGCATAACAACCATGTTAAATCGTAAAGCAACAGAATCCTCCATGTACATTGGCAGGGCACTTCTTCTTTATGTCTTCGATGTCCACAATAATATTGACCTTTTTGTAATGATGCTCGTTGATTTTTGACACAAGGTCCTTGTACTCGGCTTTCTTTTCTACATCTAATGCATCTGCTTTCCTGAAGATGAGTTTAGCTTGAAGTCAGATTCTGAGTGTGACACAGCAATGGAAGACACTTACCCTCGCCCAGGATGGTAGTATTTGAACTTGTAAAAATGCTGAGGAGATACCATCCACTTTGTTTCACCAAACCGCGCAAGAATGGCTTGCATGAAAGATACATAGTTGTCAGGCAAGCAAGTGAATGTGATCTCCTTGCTGTGAATATCTCATGTGGATTTAATTGCTGGCTGCTTGCCGATCTTCAGGACAGCTAGGGTGTGACGTATGAGTTGTATTGAAATAATTGTGCACAATTCTTCCTCGTTGGAAGAAGAATCGCTGTCCACCACAGTTGACAACTGCAACTTGAAGGCCTTTGAAATTTTTCGTCTAACAATTGGAACTCAGTGACTAATCAGGTGTGCAGCTGGACAGCAGCGGAGTTGCGCCACCTTGATTTTTTTCTAACTTTTCCGCATCATTATGAAATCAGCTGTAACACAGAGGATGATGAGCTGAGTGCTGAGGAGGAGAATTAGTGTAGCTGGCTAGAGTACTGAAATTGTGCAATAATGATTTTTTTTGCCTATTCCTATTCCCATGGACCTGATCTATATCAAATATACATAGAAATTCCATGTGGCAAACCCTGGATATCAGACAGATGCTGCCTTTTTTGTATGGAAGCATGGCTGGATCTGGCCCACCTCAGCTTCTCAGGTCACATGGCTGATTCGGGATGACCAATCAAACACCAGTGTATATCCACACGCAATGTTGGCTGAGTGTGAATGTTAATGTTATGGTACCATCTTTCCTTTCCTTTCTTTTCCTTCTTCTTTTCTTTTTTATCATCTGTATTACCACATATGCCCATTCCCTTCTGCTTAGTCATCTTATACGACTCATATATGCCTTTTCCCTCTGCTTAGTCGTTCTCTCTTATGCTACATGCACTGTCCCCTTTCCTTATATGTTTCCTTCTTCCTTCTGAGGCGCATTGCCTCTTCTTATTCCATATATTCTTCTCTTTGTTCTTAGTACACAGCCTCCTTCCCCACTTGCATATATATACTGCGTAGTTATTACTTGTACTGTAGAATATAATAATTTGTTAACACTTGCCATATTTTCCCAGTATCATCTTGAGAGCTAAGCTTCAATCCCCTAAACTGCTTTTGTGAAGTAAAGCTTCCTCACTTAGCTTTGTTGTATTACAGTCAAGTCTTGAATCACATGGAACCATGTATGACTAACCACATTGGGACTACAACCATAGCTAGTTTTTGGGGTGCAATGTTGCAGTTTAGTGTGTGCAATGTTGATTGAGAAGCAGAGGCTAAATACACTACCATAAGTTCTATACATGAGATAAGGTGGTGTGTAACACAAAAGTGCGTGCAAAAAAAGAAAGTGTGCAAAACTTTATATGCAACTATTACTCTCTAGAAATACTGGTAATTGTCTAAATAATGATATTTTTTTACGTACATTTGGACCAAAACCCTTGGTCAACCCTAAGGAGGTGGCTCATGTTTGAGAAGGAAAAATTCATTGACATCAATAATGCAGTTGAATGAGTGATGTTGATTACCAATCTGAGTGTTACGCACAAGTAGTAAAAGGTAAAAAAATCCCATGCAAGCCCATCAGTGTTGGAATAGTAATAGTAATGCTATCCAATGTCAACCCATTGGTTCAGGGCTGGTGACAATGATAAAATTCCTGACGCTGATGCCAATGATAACACCAATGAAGGACCAATGATAATACCAATGAGAACACCAATGATAAAGCTGATGATAACACCAATGACAATTCTGATGATAAAGCCGATAACTACTCCAATAACAACACCGATGACCACACTGGCACCCTACACATAAGATGAGTAACAGCCATCCCAGCCAATGTCGGCCCAACAGCCTGAGACAGGTGACAACCATCCCAGCCAGTGTCGGCCCAATGGTCTCAGACCATCCACTATACTCTAGCATGTGACTCGGCCCACCGGTCTCCAATGGTACATATGACACTCCTCAGTTGCCCTGTCAAGTACCTAACAATAATAATTTCTCAGCCCATCTCAGCTGGCCCAACTCAAACCCAACATTGTCAACCTTAGTTGCCTGGTCACACTCGGGATAAGTCATGGCATGGTGTAGGGGGCCAACTCTGGAAGAGTTGGCTAGAAGCAGGGAATATGTGTTTACTGCAAGCACTATTCCTAGAGAACACATTGATGACAATATGGAAGATGGTGAAGGTGAAGAAGAAGAAGAAGGGGAAGAAACTGAGCTGCTAGAAGCAATGGAGCAGTTTGCACTAGCAGATGAACAGGTTCACCAGAGAAACTTGGGAGACAACTCTATCAATTGTGATAAAACATCCTTTATGAGAGATCCATTTCTTGTATTCTTAATATTGTGTACACTAGAAAACACCATGGTGAATTTGGGAAGGAATATAATTGAAATATTTTCTATAAGGGGTAATCATTTTCAAACATACTAAGAATGTTTTCTAGAGATGAAAAACATTCTCAAACACCTCAAGAATGTTTTCTCTAAAATATAATTGTTAGTTTCTGAAAATTTATACTTGAGTTGCACTGTCATTTTGCTCAAAACCTTATATGATGATGCCACTGTCATATTTACATCTTATGATTCAAAAATTTCAAAAAAGAGCTGTGAGGAGTGCTCATCCCAGGTAAGATTCCACAATGTAATGAGCAGGGATTTAACCATAGTCATTCTGTGGATTTTACAGATTTTACTCAAAGATCTACAGATAACAATATATCTATAGCTGATACAAGGTATATCGTGATACTTTGTAATGTGATATGTTTGAACTTTCTCTGACCTTGCAATCAATTTGAAACTGATGTGATCCAAGTATGATGAATTGCAGGTTGATTACCACCTTGTAGCAAGTTTCTGATGATCTCAGACACTTTGAATATGTTTTGTGTTTTGTATTTTAATTATCTTTATTTTGTTCTAATTTGCATTCGAAGAAGAAGCACAAGATCAAGTGCAGGGAGGAATGGTGGGGGATGCGCGGTGAAGGAGAATATAATAACTGTTATATGACAAAGCTAAGTGAGGAAGTATTACTTCACAAAGGCGGTTTAGGAGATTGAAGCTTAGCTCTGAAGGCGATATCAGGAAGATAAGGCAAGTGTTAATGAATTATTATATTCTACAGTACAAGCAGTAACTACACAATATATATACACAAGTGGGGAAGGAGGCTGTGTACTAAGAACAAAGAGAAGAATATATGGAGTAAGAAGAGGCAATATGCCTTGGAATGAAGAAGGAAACATATAAGAAAGAGGAGGCAGTGCATATAGCATAAGAGGGGACGACTAAGCGGAGGAAAAAGGCATATATGAGTCGTATAAGCAGAAGGGAATGGCATATGTGGTAATACAGATGCAAAAAAGGAAGGAAGAAGGAAAAGAAAGAAAAGGAAGAACAGTACCATAACAGATGCATCTAGACGCATCCCAGACCACAATCCCACAATGCTGGCACTAACACCCAGCCAATTGGCACCAACACCAGCTCAATGCCATGACGGTGCTGCCAAGAAGTCGCAAGTGTGAGCCCATGGCCTAACAGCATCGAAACGTGAGCTGACATGTATGCAAAGACAGCAGCAACGGTCAAGCAGCCTGTGGCAATGCAAACAACATGGGACACAATAGCAAGGGTAGTGACGGTGATGGGGATGATATGGACAGGGCAACATGGACATGGACAACAAGGGCCTGGAACAATGACAATGGCCAGAATGATGATGGCCAGGACAACAACAGCCAGTACAATGATGGCTGGGACGATGACAGCCATGATGACACCAGCCGATTGGCCAATGGTGATGAGTGACGTGGGACAAGAATGGGCCAGGGGATGAAGGGCCATGGGGACTGTCAACAACAATGTTGACAGAACCATCACCCCCTCAAATGACCTCACGAACTGTGTCAGCCACATGTCAATTGACATGGCAAGGCATTCACGAGGTCGATAATGACCAGGATGGAGGGGGATGAGCCCCCACCACGCTACCCATGCAGTGACACAGGTAACTACCATACCCATGTCTGACTGCGGGTACAGGTACGGTGTCTGGCCTGGGGACCCGCAGGTCACCCGTGCTACACCCTACAAGTTTTCCATAAATAGAAGAACTTGTAACAACAGCATTGAAAATTCTAGTGAATGGCACGGGTCTACTGGGGGTTTTTTTCCATGACCCATACCCGTACCCATCATTACCCGTACCTGTTGCCACAGGTACGGGTTTGCGGAGGTTTCATCTGCAGGTCTTCAGTGGTGTCCAGGTGGTGGCACACTACCATTCTCCCAGTTACCTCATGGTTGCAGTGCCAACGTCAATTGACGTGGCGGTGCGCATCCGCGAGGTACGTTGGTGGTGGGTTGCAGGGGTTAATCCGCGGGTCTGCAGTTGTGTCCGGGTGGTGTTGGGCACACCACCATCCTCCCGGTTACCTTGCAGTTGCAGCGCCGACGTCAATTGATGTCGCGGTGCGCATCCGTGAGGTGTATTTGTGGTGGGATGGCCGTGGCCTTCGTCATGGGTCATGCTCGTGGTCGTGATTGGGGTCGTGGTTGTGGTGGTGCTGGTCATGGTCGTGGTGACCGTTGTTGATGTTGTTGTTGCCGTCGTCGATGCTGTTGCCGTGGTTGATGTTATTGCCGTCATCATCGTCCTATTTGGGGGTCCGTGGGTTGCTGTCATAGTGGTGGTGGCCGCCATTATCCTCGCCACCTGTCATCCTCGTGGTGTTTATGTTGTTACTGGTCGTCGTTGGTGTAATTAGTAACTAAGAAAAAAAAACCAAGAAAAATGCTTACCTACTGCAACGGAGGGTGGGTGCACCACTCCCCCGCTGCCCTTCTCCCTGTGTCCCATCGCTGTCCATCATTGTTGTTGCCATTCTCCGTCATACACCGTTGCTGGTTGACAGCTAACTGGATGTCACGCGATCATGACCTTAACACGATGAACCCGCATGACCCGTGCCGCGGGTACGGGTTTTGGCCGGGTCCAGATTTGGCTACCCGTACCCGTACCCGTGGCAACCCGTGACTAAAAACCCGCCGGGTTGCTGTACCCCTGCAGTTCACTAGAAAATTCTACTAATGTGCACATTTCCGAGTGATTCAAAAAACCCCAAGGAATCTGGCATCTTCACTCCAGACAAGGTATGTTCACTCACTGTCAAGCTTATTGCAAACAGCTGTAACTTTTCAAGCTGAGTTAGACTAAATGAATTCCCTTTTGCTGATTAGAGTCAACATAAATCCTCCAATTTACATTATGAACATGCTTCATACATCATCTTTGCATGAAAAGTGCTTCTGTATGCTAGCATAGTGATCCAATTCAGATTGGCTAACACTTGGCACTAAATCTTGGAGGGCCATGTCAAAATCAGCCTGAGAAACATGCACTTCAAGATCATCCGCAGTAGCCATTTCTGCAAGGAAGTACTGTGATGTAACACAGTGTGGATGCAATTTTCTGCTGTTCAGATCCTCTGAAAACAGTCAGTGCCGGTACATTCAGTTTAACAGAACAATTCTACCTATCTTTGTCTCCAGTTCCTCAGCCTTGCGCGACATGGCATTCAGCATGGCATCAGAGCACAATGCATAAAAATCAGCACCCGTATAATGAAATGGACAATTGTGTGTAAGAAGTGAGAGATCCACTTCAGGATGCAGATGAAAATTTCTTGTCAAGGCCCTCAAAATGTTCAACTGAGCATCATGAGTATCACCCACACCAAGGTAGAGCATACGGTCAAATCTAGAGCAAGATAGCTGTTGTGAAAACTATTGAATATTGAGGTGTGAACATGAACCTGCCTTCCAGGACGAAGCAGCGCAGGGTCAAGTAAATCGGGACGATTTGTAGCACCTATAACGAAGACATTGTCGCTGTCCCTCCCCCTCGACATGCCATCCAATTCACTCAGAAGTTGGCTCACAATTCGATCCATTACACCTCCAGAGTCTCCATGATTCCCCCGTTTCGGTGCTACCGAATCCAACTCATCAAAAAAAATGACACAGGGTTTGGCATCTCTTGCTTGCTGAAAGACTCGCCGAACATTCGCTTCTGATTCGCCAATATACATGTTCAACAGTTCTGGTCCTTTGATGGAGAAAAAGTTCAGTGCGCATGACGTTGCCACTGCCTTTGCCAGCAATGTCTTTCCTGTCCCTGGGGGACCATATAAGAGAATGCCTGGAAGGAATGGCATCAGGTTCAGAAATGCAACAAACAATAGCTTTACCCGATCTCTTCTTCACTCCATCAGAAAAAAGTTCAGGACGGTCGAGAGGAAGCTGGATAGTTTCCAAGATGTCGAACTTGATATTTGCAAGTCCACCAACATCATCCCATGAGACATTGGGTATCTTTGGAGACCCAATACTTTCGGAGTATGATGATCTAGCTTTCGCGAGAGCCATCTCGAAGTCAGCAGCAGTTAACGAGATGCCTGCTGAGGTCAAAATGTGTTCTCCATTGTCCCTGAACATTCCACAAGTGGAGATCGTCAACCAAACACAGTATCAGATGGCAGAGGCACATACATGGCATAGAATGCACGTTGAAAAGCATTGACCTTGGCACGATCAACGAGGTCGGCCAGATCGGAAGCCACCAATGCCGCCGTTTGAGTGGCTAGATTTGACAGGGAGACATCAAGAGCTAACACAGAATCCTCCAGTAGGGAATTGAGAATCTCGTATCTTTCCGATTCACCAGGCGCCTATGGTTCATCAGCAATAAGGTGAGGGGGGTAAAGACAATGCTCACTTCGAAAGCTACTTCATGCTTGAAGCACGACAGAACTCCAACCGGAAGTCGCGAATGTTCGCTTGTAGTCCCAACAATCAGCACTGGATATCCTGTCTTCCTCCATGTTTCCATGGAAGACTCAATGCATTCTCGCAAAACATTTACCAAACCTGGTTCTGATTTAATGAGTGATGAGATTAACAAGGCGGATAAGAATTAGCTTACCATTCCCCATGTCAGGTGTTTGGGTACTTTGGGAGAGTGCGTCTACGTGCCGTAAGACGAAGAAACAAGGAGAGCATGCTGCGGCTTGGTCAAATCGAACTCGCAAAGTCCCTTCGGTTTTCACGTTATCTTTCCCAACGAGATCATAGCAATTGACCTGGAAAATGGTCAAGAAATTGATCACTGTTCCGTGCAAGAAAGAAATCACCTCAAAAAGATGCATGCCTAACCGTTGCGCTACCCAAGCTATCACAGTAAATTTTCCAACTCCCCTTCTGCCTTTGAGTAAAATAGACAGGTGAAGATCATAATCGACTGCATGCTGTAACAGCGTCGCAGACGATAGTGTAAGTAGTCGTGTGAAGGCACTTTGAGATGATAGTAAATATGAATCTGGTAGATTATCTGATATTGCAAGTAAAACTCCGGGACTGCCCTGTTCTTGAGATTTCTCAATTAATTAAATATTAATGAAACATTAAGGAAGCTTTACCTGCCCCTAAATAAATCCCCATGTCAGGTACTCTGGAATGCTCGACCCCTGTTTGGATCACACGAGCGACAGAAGTGTCCACCCAGCATCCCAAATTCCCAAGAGTTGATCCAGGACAAGCGTTGACGGTCGTGGGTGGGTTTGACAATACATCAAGTTCAACGTGAGTTACACGAAAAAAAACCACCTGATTTTTGTGGAGGGAGGAAGTAGGATGACTTAGAATGAGTGCATTGTCAGCTGCATGAAGTAGATGCAGCAAACAATAGGAGCTTACTTAGGTGGACGTAGCCTGGCCACTTCTGAGTAGACATCTTCGGTCTGAAGATCTGTTCTACGAAAGATATCGGTGTTAATACCCACGGCAACAATATCCCCTTGTTTGATGAGACGTTTTGGCCCATCAAAGTAAACCTTGAGTGCATGCAAGAAAAGCGACTGGTACGTGCGGTCAATTGACAAGGGAGATGCAACGCGAGCCAGTGTTACGCTGCTTGCAGGAGGAATGACTGGTTGATGAAATCCATACAAGAAAATCGATGACTTCAATGCTGGGGATGAAGCCTGGCGTATGTTGTAAAGCAGTGCAGGTGACCCCATTACAATGCCTCTAAGAGCTGCCATCGGTAGATGAACATCGGGCAAATCATGAAAACCCACACAGCGGGTACCAAATCATCGTTCGCAATCACGCGAACCAGTCGGCAGCACGATGTATTACTTGAACGAGCAACTCCCTAAACGGTTCCATTAATATCATTGACAGATTAAACCAAAAGTTGGTTACCCAATCGCCATTAAGCACACCAAGTCGGCCTAGATCGGCCGTTCGTAGATATAGGGTACAATCGTCCTGCATAGATAATGATTCCGGTAATGATAGGGGACGAAAGCCAAATTCCAACAGAGTGACTGAGCCGTTGGGATCGTCATGTGCCTGGTTATTCTGATCAGATTTTTGACAACTGATCAGTGGTCTCGACATTGAAGGCAGGACACAACTCGCAAGAAAACCCTCATCGATTTCAATATTGTCCATGTCACTTTCCGAAAAATCTTCAGGCTTTAATCCTGATTCATGTAGGGCCCCCGTCTTTTGGGTAACTTCGTCCGCTAAGACTACCACGAACCGTGTGATATTCCTTTGCGCACACCCTTGCTGCGCAGGTGCGATCATGTCAATGCGATAGCGGTACATGGGGCAAAATCCAATATCGAGGCCGTTTTGAAGAAATTGAGTGCTGAATGTGTGGATATCCCCTTGGCGGAGAATAGCGCAACTAGAACAAAGCCAGTTCTCGAAAGCTGAGCCCTCGGTACAAGCAGTACTGAACGCCTCATCGGAAAAGGCGGTCAAAACAACCTCTGTAAGGAATATAGGCTCCACTGTTTGCACCGTAAGGTGCTTCGGGGAGGATTGGACATTGTCACAAGTTGGAAATAGATGGGTATAGAATTTAAGCCAATGTGGAGGAATTGACAATTCGGTGGTCTGGACTCCATTGTTTATCATTAATGAGGAAATGCGATCTCAGCAGCGTTCACCAACCTCATTGTCTACGATCGCCCAGCACCAAAGGTGTTGAAGAGGATGTTTCACTGACATGTAGGGGTGACTGGGTCTGATCGAAAGTAGGAGTCGATCCACAGACACTGGGGGAGACAGGCATTTCCACAGCTGATTCCCAAGCAGAACTGTGTCCAACCCGCCTTGTTCAGGGACTGGCTTGACCACGAACGAAGTTTCCACACTGAAACTGGGCTCAAACAGCAGAGTCATTGTCCGGTGCTAACAGGTTGTAACGAAAAAGGAAATTCCAAATTTCCAACTCAACAGGAACATGAACCGTTCAAGGGGAAATTTCTCCCAAGGTCGAGGTATACACCTAATACTTCACATGCTATGGCTTACTCCTTGTCTTTTTACAGGTCGTGGAGGGCGTGGAGGATTTTCACACCGTGATTTTGGGCCTCCAGAAACAGTTGTCGGTAAGCTTACCATTTGGAACATCTGGTCGTCGACGTCTCGATCAAGGATACGGTAGAAATGGGCTTCTTTATCCATGCTGTTGAAGATGAAATGCTTTGTGAATCACTCAAGATCGACAGGATTCCATATTTCAATGCTCCCATCTACCTCCAAAATAGGTCTGTCATCGGGAAGGTCGATGAAATTCTTGGTCCAATAAACGAGGTGTACTTTTCGGTGAAGATGGGTGAAGGTATAATCGCAAGCAGTTTCAAAAAAGGAGACAAGGTGTATATTGGTAGTGATAAACTCCTTCCAACCGAACGATTCCTACCAAAGCCCAAAACGGTTGGGGGTGCGTCCGTTTTCTTGCATCCTTACAAAAGTCTTCGTTAAATTTCAATTATACATGTAGGTATTCCTAGTACGTATTCTTCTCATGCGAACCTGAGGGAAATGCTACTGATTACTTTTACATGTAGAAAAGGGGCGCGGAAATCGTGGTGGGATGGGTGTTCGTGGAAGGGGAATGTCTGTGTTCCAGCGTGGTGGTTCGCGAGGAAGTAACCGTGGAGGAAGAGTATTCGGTGGACCGCGAAGGGGGCAAAGAGCGTCTTGGGGAAGTTCTGCAGGACCTCGTCGCGGTGGTGGACGGGGTGGCAGTCGGAGAGGCTTTGGAGGATCATAGATATATGTTGCCATTACTGTCACTCCACTTATAGCATCGCAGTACCAGATAAAGAAGTCCTTTTGTTCACGTTCTCAATGCCTTCACCTCCGCCGAAACTTTTTTGACACTTGTAGAGCGTTCATGCTGGGTAGGCATCGACTAGCAGTGCATTTAATAAAACCCACCAGAAACAGACTGTGACTCACTTGTTGCAATTCCTTCGCTAAGGCAAAAATCTTCTGGAAGACTCGCTCATACGTTGGATGATGAGACAGCACTAATCAATTTCAGGTTTCAAAATTGTGTCTGCACCATGACAATCGAGTAACCCGACTTACGGTCCCCATCGAGACCGATATCCTCAGCCGTTAGAGTTATGGCGTCCTTGATATCGAATACATCTTGAGAGCGAAGATGATCGCAAAACAAGGATTCAATTTGCCTCGGTTTGTCCCGCCGCTTGTCCGCAATACTGCTATCAGACCTCAGCCGCTGGTCAGAAAGGCACCAAACGCCCCTGTCCAGATCCTCGTCAAAACCTTCCATTCCTGAAAAGGACCACGGAAATTTAGGAACGCAGCTTGAATGATTAACAAAAGTTTCATGTACTTACCTTCTTCGTTCTCGCCAAAGTCTTCAAAATTGCGGCCATTCACACGCAGATTTGGTTGTGCAATAGCAAAAGTGCTTTCTATGAACTGGGTGAGGAGGTGAGGTGCTGCAGGTTAATACGCGAGAGAGATGACCTTGTTCATGTGGAAAGACATGGCCTCTTTCTCTTGAATCAATCCATGGGAAGCCATCTTTGATTCAAGCAGAGCAAATGCAGTGCGGGTATAATTCGTTTCAATGCGTCGCCAATCTGGAAAACTATCCACAGAAATCCGAGGGAAGTCTTCGCGTGAGTCCATACTGGTTCAACTTCAAGTTCATAAAACAATTGCCGTCATTATTTGCATTTGCAATTTTACATAAACGACTGAGACTCCTCAACTCTTCTTTTTCTTTACCAGCTTAATGCCCAGCGAATTTTTCACCTCCAGCTTGTTTGCCTTAGCCACAAGGACTGCAGATGACTTGGATGATATCAGCGCCCGGGTCGACGCTGGAAGCAGGCTGTGCAAAGGAGGTTCCATGTCATCCGCCTTGCGTTTAACGGTCACAACAGACACAGATGTCGCACTCCCCTCTGGCTGTGGTGCTGGCATGATGATCTTGGAGAAGACATTCCTCACTAATTCTTCATCCTCTTCTTCCAACCTTTGCCGCTCTTTGTCCTCCTCGTTTTCGACCTCCTCCAAACCAACGCTAGCCACGAGATCCACCGAGTGACCAACCCTTTCGTTACGTGCATTACGCGCTCTAATGTCTTGCAGTGCATCCAAGATATCCATTTCCCGTTTTGAATCCATGGTGCGGTTCTCGAGAGCCTTCATGGGATTGTTTTCTTCTTCTTCGAGCTTGGCAAGACGATCTTCCTCTTCGACTGCTTTTTCCTCCCTCCATGGCTCAAAATTCCGCGAAGCACCGTGCTCGGCAGTATAGTCAGTGTGTTTGGGATCAGTTTTGAACGTAATTTCAGCAGAACACAACGTGCTAGGTTGATAATAGTTAGAGTCGGGTATCATTGCAGGAATTCCGACATGCCATTTGATGTAAAAGCGAAATATCTTGATGCCATAGTAGTCTTCTCCCTCGACAGTCTCCTTCCTCGCGTTAAATTTCTTTCCTTTGTAAATGTACTCGCCACATGTGTTACATCGCCTAAGGGAGAACGGGGCTAAATAAGTAAGGGGTTGTTATTAAAGCTGGGATGGACAATTGACATCGAAAATGGCGCCATAAGTCGGACAACTTGCTGTGCATTTTTGGGTTGCTTTCTTCGAGGAATGAGATCGGGGTCGAAGTCAGGGGGAAAGTATTTATTTAGAACTAAAGCTAGGTCAATCTCTGCAGTTAGGATGGTTCGACAAAATTCAGACCTTTACGCTCAGACATGTTTGGTGACGAGGAAGAAGTATTGACTCAAAGTCATTTACATGTACTTACGTAAATCTTGCTGCATGATGTCGTCGTACTGGAAGCCAGGGACCGTCGGTCCAGGGAGCACACTCGACAGGGGATCCGAAACCGAGGGAAACGCCATCTCTTCGGCTCCCGTGTCCTCGCTGTCTTTGCAGTCCCAACGCGAGCGTTTGCCTATCTTCAAACACAGTAAGTCCACATCCTGAAGCTGATCTGCCTTGGCCGAAATCTTCTTTACCAGGGGAGAAGTTACTATATTGCGTTGAAAAATATGGCGTCACTATTGTTGTTGGTCAAACTGGCTGTGGAAAAACTACTCGTCTGTTTCCGTGCTTATATATCAATATTCCAACATATTTTACTCATCCTTACAAAGAACTTCCCCAGTACTTACTTGAAGCCGGCTGGGCTTCAGGTGGTAGTATAATTGCTTGTACTCAGCCTCGACGAGTTGCTGCAACCTCCGTGGCGGGCCGCGTCGCTGCTGAGGTTGGCTCCGTTCTTGGGGATGAGGTCATTTCCTCTCGGTTCGAAAGAAATGATATCTTGACTCCTTCATTCTATTTAGGTTGGCTATACCATTCGTTTTGAAGATGTTAGCGATCGGGACCGGACGCGCATATGCTACATGACAGACGGGATGCTGTTCCGTGAAACCCTCGTAGATCCCTTACTCTCTCGTTATAGCGTGATAATGGTGCGTACGGTCTTGTCGCTTAGAATAGTGCCCCTCACTCGGCAAAACTAAGATTGATGAGGCTCACGACCGCAGCATTTACACCGACTTGGTACTTGGCATCTTAAAAAAGTAAGAGACCTCATGTCATCCCAGCAATATGTGAACGCTTGACTGAGTTCTCCAAGGATTCGTCGAAAACGGTCGTGCCTTCGTCTTATCGTTTCTTCGGCAACTCTGGATGCGGTGTCATTCCTTAACTACTTCACATCAGCTTCTCCGGCCGATGCTATCATCGTGAGCTTAGAAGGTCGCATGTATCCAGTGGAACTCGCATATCTCCAAGACCCTGTTCCAGACTATGTCCGAAAGGCGGCTGAGGTGGCTTGGAACATCAATTTACTGGTTTGTCAATTTCTCAGAGACAATATTACATTGACCAGAAAGTAGCAACTTTCCGGAGATGTTCTGATATTTTTGACCGGCCGCGAAGAAATTGACCGATGCATCGATGAGTTATCGGAGCTCATTCCCACGTGCGCCAAAGAAATAAATGCTTTCTAGGAAGCGACTCAGAGTGCCGTTACTAGGTTGCCTCGAAATGCCTCACGCATTACACCCTTGGCTTTGCATGCAGGACTTTCTATGGAGGAGCAACTCCAGGCTTTTCAACCAGCTGAACGTGGCTGTCGCAAAGTCATTGTTGCAACTAACATTGCTGAAGTCCGTATCGAATACCTCTCGTAACTCAACATCGAGATTGACCCAATCGTCAGGCGAGTGTTACGATCGAAGGCATCAAGTTCGTCATAGATAGCGGTTTTGTTAAGGTCGATCGATGAATTCGATTATAACTCTTTTATCTAATTGCTTCCTCAGCTCAGGATATATGATCCCACTACTGCTTTGACTGCTCTGGTAACAGTTTCAACCTCCATAGCATCTGCCACTCAGCGTGCAGGTCGTGCAGGTCGCACTTCGCCGGGCTTCTGCTTCCGTCTTTATCCATTGTCCGTGTTTCAATCCCTGACTAACGTCACCCCACCCGAAATTATGCGCTCGGATATGAGTATGCCTATATTGCAGCTGAAAACACTTGGCATTGACGATCTCATGAAATTTGAATGGGTTACTTTACCTCCCGCGGAATGTATTCTACGCGCCCTGGAAGGGCTAGTTGGTGCGGGAATGATGACCAACGATGGCCGACTCACGAGGATAGGCGAGCAAGCAGCTGAATGCCCTATAGAAGTTGGTCTTGCACGAATGGTGAGTGAAACCAACGCACCCTCACCACCTTGTGCTACACCCTCGACAAGTTGTTCACTTCGAAAGAATTTAAATGTGGAGAAGAAATTCTGACCATAGTGGCGATGACTTCTGTCCAGGTTTGTCTCGGTGTCTTCCAACCTATTCTATGGTAGCCAATATTTACAGGATGTCTTTGTGATCCCTGACGGAGCTCCTGGTGCTTTGGCAGAACTCGAACGGAGAAAATTTATCGCTGAAGAAGGGGTGCGTGAAACATTGTTACTGGCTTTATTGATCATTGTTTGAAACGAGCATAGGATCATTTGACTTTGTTGAATGGTGAAGTTTATCCACTGTTCCGGTTGTTATTGCTAACCTTACCTTCATAGTGTATAATGCATTTTCAAGGTACGGTCGATCTTCCTCATGGTGCAAATTGCACGCCCTGTCGTTTCGTGCCATGTCAAGAGCTGTCTCCATTCGGTCTCAGCTCAAGAAGTACATGCAACGGTTCGGCCTACCTCTTGAAAGTTGTGAGGGCGATGCTGATAGGTTGCGTCGGGGTCTTGTGAGTGGTTACTGGCGGAATGGAGCGCGTTGGGTCGCAGACGGGACTTACCGATCTGTCCGAGACAACAGAGTATGCCGCCGATCACTGAGCCTGACCTGGTCTAATAATAGGTTACTTAGATTCTATATGTTCACCCGACTTCAGTCCTTTTCACTCGAAAACCCAAATCAGGATGGGTCGTCTTTCATGAGATGGAAGAAACCAAAAAGACTCAGTAAGTTGATTGTCTAGATCCCATGGAGAACATATGATAATCCATCTCTATCAAGAATGCGAATTGTCACTGAGATTGAATCAGATTGGTAAATGTCTCTTGCCAATCCTTACTGTTCACATCCTGATTACTGTTAGGCTAATCGACTATGGACATAAATACTATAATCTGCGCAATTGTATTGAAAGATGATTGTAGTTGAGTTGTAGCTTCAGAGCGAAATTGAATTATAAGGCATGAAATTTGCATGAATGCTGGGACACCATATCAGTTTAGGATCTTGAAATTAACTATATTGAACAGGACAAGGTCCTTAGGTCCTTAGGAACACAGTAGACTACCAGACTTAGCTTCGATCAAGCATCTGATCGTTGGGGGTAGCTGTACTTCGCTAATAGTGGCAAATTCCATGTTAGTGCAAAGAACTGAAACATCCCTAACGAAGTGATGAGTTGCAATGAAACTACCCCAAATTACTTTTCAAACCTGCTGTATTTCCGCGACAGATGCTTTGAACTTCTTGACTTCATGCTTGCAATTCAGCGGCGCCAACCAGTTTGTTCTTGAGTTAACATTAGTAGATCAAGAATGTAAGCCCGAAGCTCAATTGTACCACACCTGTAGCATGATGCCAAAGCCTCGCCATGGCCGGGAACATGATCGAGGTGAGGTCTGCCTTGAAATCTTCCCAACTGTCGATGAAGTTCGTCCAAATCACCAAATAATGCAGAGCTAGTTTTTGTCCCTCCCAGCGTACCCCCGTCTTGCTCCTGACCCGAGGCTGGACTGGTATCAAACGTTCTCCTCTGCATATTCTCCTTCTCCAACGCTTGTTCTACTTTCTGTCGGACTTGCTGTTCTTCTTCGCGCAGTCGGTCTAATTCCGTCTGAATGCGAGCCTGGATGTGAGCATCTAGAGTTGTTTGACGTTGAAGTGTTGTCTCCGGTGAAGTAATACGATCGGACAGGTGGTCAACAACACCTCTAGAAAACTAGATTTTGGGGGTTGAGATGATTTTCCACGGAAGAACGCTATGCTTACCTCTATTGGGGTTTCATTTCTGCTATAAACGTTGAAGTAATTGTCAGTCTTTGAGGGTGCGGCTCCCATGTTGAAGTTTACTGGTACCTGTATCCGAAAATCACGTGTTATGATTTTTATTTGTCAATTTTATTAAACCCTATGCGGTAGTGTTGCAACGGTCTGAAACCGTTAGCCGTTGGAGCCGGACCGTAATTTAGCCGAGCCGAGCCGTTTACTTGGCCAATGGTTAAACCTCGGCTTAGCCACGGCTAGCCGTTTTTAGCCGTTATGAAATTTCCAATTTAGGCAATTTACTCGTCCCACACATTAGAGTGTACCCTTACCTGCGGGTTGCGGTTTTTCGCAGATACACCGGCATGCCGACCAAAGCTAAGCCACCTCTTTCACTGTTTTGCTAATTTTTCTTTTTTCTAGGTAACTGAAGTTTATTAAATAATAAGGACGCGACTCCCAGCCAACATCAACAACCACCCAACAGCAACAACTCCAGCAATGAAAGTGACGCACAACAACGACATTGGCAATGACAATAACAACAACACTGGCCAGAAAGACCAGGTATGTCCCCCATCCCTGTTGTCTAGTCACTAAATGAGGTGTGGGCGCAAGCCAGGGACACAAATGAAATCAGAAACACGACGGCACTGTTAGGCAGGCCCCACCCTCACGCCTGCCCTCATGCCTGCTTTTGTCCTAGCCCAGCCACATGAATCGGCATGGCCGTCTCCATTGACGTGTGCCCAAGGTTAGCAGGGTCAACAATGAGGAGGAATGAGGAGAGCGGCAAGGAGCAAGGTCAACATCAACAGGGAAAAGAGGACCAGAAGTCCCTGCACCTCGCGAATATGCATGCACTGTGTCAATTGACGCATGGCCATCGTTCACAAGGTGTCTGACATGGAGACCCAGCAAGAAGAGACAACAACAAGGACAGCAGGAAAAAGGCCCCTGCAGCCTGTCCCCACCTTGTGAATGTACACAGACCACATCAATTGACGTGTGGATGTCATTCACGAGGTATATGGGATGAGTGCCTGCCATACCCAGGGTGGAACTGGTATGGTATTACCTGCCACCACGACGGGTGTGGATGTAGCAGGTGCAGTGCCAATTTGGCCTGGTGTCAGCCAGTCCACCACAGAGTGTTACGATTTTTACCTTTTGCCCCTGTCTTTGCTTTGACAGCACGTGATACCCATTGACCTCTACATTCCCACGAAGATGTGCCAAGTCCCACACTCTGATTGGACGATACCTTGTTACTGAACTTTTGGGTTGACCCCACATTCTCATTGGATGACTTGACGGTGCATAACCATTCATGCACAACCAAGAGCTGAAGGAACCTAAAGACAATACAATCTGAACTTGACCATTCCATTCTTGTCACAACCCATGACCAGTGTGCATACCCGGAGACAAGACTACTCCATGACCCAACTACCGATCATACCCAGCAATCGGAATACTCTGGTTCTCCGCTGACCGATCATGAATGAATAGCCTTGTGCCTGATGACTGATCGACTTTCCTATTTCAAAGAAGAACGACACGTCATCCCGATCCTCATGGTTACCTTTGACGCCCAGCTCATCGCCACAATTGTCATATGTTCTATTGGCATCTCCACCCTTGTGGGTGTCTATATCTATGCAACCTATATTCGGATAACACAACCTCCCCAACAATGACTCAGACATCGGATCCGTCATAGTTGCCGACAACCAATGACTCCTTTGACCTATCTTGGCTGACCATCTTGTTCTTCTTCACGCGTCACCTCCACATTCATTCGCTTTCTTCTCATCAGCCAACCACCGGTGCTCAGCTAACAACCCGAACTCGCATGTATGACAAGTTCCCTTGATGCTCCACAAAGACTTGCATTCCGACATGTTTCATCACCTTTGTGTACCAGTCCACTGGTCGAGAATATCCACACCTAGTCGACATCCCAGTCGTCCAGTACCCTGCAGCCAAGAAGGGTTATATGAAGCACCCTTGCTTATCGTACTGCAGGAACCACAGTTACTGGTGTATGATTACCAGTGTTCATTGCATTGTCCCCATCATGGTTCTTCCCCATTCAGTGATTCACCTTCTCCCCTGCCTCCAATGATGAAGCATCATGTTCACCTTTCCATCCCGATCCTGCATACACATACTCATAGTTGTATGCTGCTATTGGCCAGGCATCCACTGCCAATGCAAACCATCAGGAAGACGAACCAATCTCATCATTCCCAAACTAGGAACTCAGCCACATGACATCCACATGGCCGCCTCATGTTCACCATGTACCTGCTGACGCATCCACTCATGGATTGTTTCACCTCCTTACCATGAGGCAACCATGAGGCGCAGGGTCTGGACCCTTGATTGCTCCGAACCATTTCCTTGCAATCACTACCTGAAACACTGATGGACATGCTGTATCTGCAGGACAGCCTTATTGTTCTTGTATTTCTCTCAGTTTGTACATACAGACCTGGTAGTCTGTCTTTCATGGCAATTCCCTAACTCTTTTGTATTTTAACCTTCATCTTCGAACTGTTCCTCTTTTTCCCTTCCCTTTCCTCATGTTTAGTCTGGTTTTCTCTCCCTGGTTTGCTTTCCTAGCCTTCCTCCCTCCCCCAGACTGCTACTTGCTGTATAGTAGTGGTAGACCATGAATACACCATTCCTCTTGTGTTTCCTCTGGTCTGATCTCAACTTGATTTAGTTGGTTGTTGCTGGAGCCCGCTGATCTAGTGATCCATAACACAGAGCCACCCACCTATAACCTTGTGAAGACAATGCCAACATCAATTGACGCGATGGGTGTGTTCGTGAGGTGAATTGTGGGGGTAGGTTGGTTGGTTGCCATTATTATATTGCACCCTCTATAATCTCGCAAACGCAGTGCCAATGTCAATTGATGCGGCCATGCCTATTCATGAGGTTAGATTGGGGGTTGCAAGCCTGCAGTATGGTCCTCAGCCACGGCATGACTCCCTGTTGTCGGCGCATCAACATTGGCAACCGCATGCGCAGCCTGCACCCCAAGACACCCAGTGGGGATGTTGGCCCATTTACATTGCATCGACATTGGTCAGGGCTACAGTGAGGGGTGGGTGCGTGTGTGGGCACAGGCATCTGTCATGGCCATTGTTGTAATCAAGTAGTTAGCATGAAATAACATAAAAAGTTATTAAAAACAACATACCTTAGCAGTGGGAGTGGGTGCACCACTCCCCGCTGCACTTCTACTCATCTCCTGCATGGTTGTTGTTGTCACGCCACTGTTGCTGTTATCGTTGTCAATGCCAACACCAGTAGCCAAATCAATTGGCTGGTGCTGGGTTGACACCGCCATGTTCATTGTTGTCGCCTTTGTTGGTGTCAGCGGCCGGCCCAGTTGGGTTGACGTCATTGTATTCGTTGTCCTGTCTGTGTCATAGTAAGTACAGCGAAAGAAAATAATAGCAAATGTACCCGGGTGCCATTATTTCCTTTTTTGGACAGTTAGTTGTGGTTTAGCCGTTGCTACAACGGTCAATGCATCTCCCCAAAGCATTGTTGCAACTGATAGGGAGATGTGTGCATCCCCAAAAGTCTTCATTTTCTCTCTCTCTGTCCCTTCATCCCAGATTTTTTCTTTGCCCAAAACCTTTTCTGATATTTTTTCATACAAATGACTTCTGGAACTGCTCTTAGAGGTGTTGCTGGTAAAGACATATCAAATCTTTTCTCTTCTGATGTTGTTGGTTCCTCTAGACCCATGACATGTGAAGATGCCATAAAAGAAAATGTCGCTATCACCACAAGAAATTCACTGAGAGACTCACAGAGAGATGACCCCAACTTCCAAGATGTCATGGAAGAACATGAACCTCTATTGAACCTCGACAAGCTAGACTCTGACAGCAATCTCAGATTCCTGTGTTTGCTTTCCCCCTTCACCCCTGATGACTCCAGCAACCCTGGAACAAAGTCGATTCTTAGCTCCATTTTGAATATCCTTACCGAGATTCTTAAAATGACTCTGTGATTGAAGAAACTAGTTTCTACCTTATTGTTGAATGACATGGAAAAATCTGTCAACCCATCCGAATTAACTGTCCCCACTTCTGAATCCTGTTTTCTACTGCCAATGAATGTCCCATCGAATCTTGCACTTCTGTTGAATTCTGTGTTCACCTGCATATAATCACTCTCGCTAAGTCCAAACATCATATTCTGCTTTCTATGTTCACTTCTGCCTCCACCGACAAGCTCTGGAAAAACTCTGCTTTGCTTTCCATGAAAAAGATCACCATATCTGGATCCAAAGCTATGATCTTAGACTTAACTCAATTCCCTGATGAAGACGATATCTCTATATCCAAATTCCATGAGGTGTATCAAAATCTTTTTGAATTCCAAGCTCTTTACAATGATCAAGAATTCCATCAACAGTCAAGCCCTCATTACAAATTTTTATGTACCCAACCTCATTTCACACTAAACTTTTGAGCAATTAAAGCCTTTGACAAAGAACAACATCAAGAAGCTTCTTATGACCCTCATACCTTCAATGAAGACTGATATCTCACTCATTTTGAATCAGTTAAAGCTGAAGTTTTTCGTTCTGAACATTGTGCTTCAAGACCTTGAATGCCTATGTCGAGGAGGACTTGATCACTCTGAATCTGACAGATTGTGTTTGAGCAAGAAAGAGCATTCAGGATCATTAAATCATACTTCATGTCCTGGCAGTGAGCAATTGAAAATGTACATTGGTGGTATGGCTGGTACTGGAAAATCTCAAGTGTTTACAGCCGTTTTTAGTGAACATGGCACTAGCTGAAATTTTTTGAATTAAAGAAAATTTAAAGTAATTGAGCAATAACTTGTGCAATACTGCATGGATTGATATGGTTATAGAGGGAAAGTTGTACTATTTTTAAATGGCTATCAGCTCCTGCAATTACATTTAGATAATATTTAGTGGATGATGAGTTGTGGTTGGAATAAGAGGTAAACTACTACTTTTTGACATCCAAAATGATATTGTCAAATTATGGCATCAAATGAGCTCCTATGAAAAAGATTGTAGGGAGAAAGTTGTTCATTTTTTCAAGGGCTAGAAGTACATATACCATGTTTTTCTTTATTTTTGTCCTTTGAGCCAACATTACATCTGTCCTATGTTTGACTGCATTGGGAGCAAAATACATGAATATTGGCTCAAAGGACAAAAATAAAGAAAAACACAGTATATGTACTTCTAGCCCTTGAAAAAATGAACAACTTTCTCCCTACAATCTTTTTCATAGGAGCTCATTTGATGCCATAATTTGACAATATCATTTTGGATGTCAAAAAGTAGTAGTTTACCTCTTATTCCAACCACAACTCATCATCCACTAAATATTATCTAAATGTAATTGCAGGAGCTGATAGCCATTTAAAAATAGTACAACTTTCCCTCTATAACCATATCAATCCATGCAGTATTGCACAAGTTATTGCTCAATTACTTTAAATTTTCTTTAATTCAAAAAATTTCAGCTAGTGCCCTGTTCACTAAAAACGGCTGTAAAGCTGTGGTTGATTTCTTTGACAATAACAATGGATCTCACAGATTTGTATTCTTGATCCAACTGGAACTTCTGCTGCTTTGCAAAATGGTTCAACTTATCATTATTTTCTGGGTATCAATCCAAACACATCTAACAGAAATGAAGCAACTAGCATTTCTCAGCTCAAAGGTAGACTTGAAGGAGTTGAATACATATTTATTGATGGAGTCTCAATGCTTTCCTGCCATGATCTTTACAAAATCAGTGCAAAACTTGCTAAAGCTCTCAACAATCATGACATGCCATTTGGTGGAATAAATATGATCTTTGCTGGTGATTTTGCTCAGTTACCACCAGTTGGGGAAGCACCCTTGTACAGTGGCACAGTTGGCACACAAGTCAATTCAGCTTTAACAATACATGCTCAGGAAACTGCTATTGGAAAAGCACTTTGGCATCAAGTAACCACAGTTGTGATTTTAAGAGAAAACATGAGACAGAGGACTCAAACAGTTGAAGATGCATTGTTTAGAACTGCTCTTGTCAATATGTGCTATGGAAAGTGTACTCCACAAGACATTCAATTTCTGCATACAAGAATTGCAGGCAAACGTTCTGACCAGCCACATGTTGCCTCTAAGGATTTTAGAAATGTTCCTATCATATGTGGAATTCACTCACAAAAAGACCAGATCAATCTTCTTGGTTGTGAAATATTTGCTAGAGATACCAACCAAAACTTAACCAACTTCTATTCAATTGACAGGTGGGGAAAAGAAAAGGATCTTTCTGCTAGAAACAGATCAAAGTCAAAGTCTACAGCTTTGCATGAGACTAGTGAAATAGATTTTGATACCCAAAGAAAAATATAGAAAGTGCATCATGGAGCTACTGACAACTTTGCTGGAAAACTGTCTTTGTGTCTGGGAATGCCTGTTATGATCAGAAACAATGATGCCACTGAACTTTGCATTACCAATGGACAAGAAGCATTTGTGGCTGGATGGCAATCAATGAAAGCAAGTCATGGCAAGAGAGTGGTTGACACACTGTTTGTTGAACTGAAGAATCCTCCCAAGTTGGTGCAAATTCTTGGACTTCCAGACAATGTAGTGCCAATGGTGAAAAACACCAAGACAATTCAATGTGTATTTCCCAGTGATCTGAAGGAATCAATTGAAAGACAACAAGTGTGGGTGCTACCTAACTTTGCCATGACTGCTCATGCTGCTCAAGGAAGAACACATTCATACAATGTTGTGCATTTGAACAGCTGTTTCAATCATATGTCATATTACTCATCATTGTCTAGAAGTAGTGAACTGCAGGGGTACAGCGACCCGGCGGGTTTTTAGTCACGGGTTGCCATGGGTACGGGTATGGGTAGCCAAATCTGGACCCGGCCAAAACCCGTACCCGCGGCACGGGTCATGCGGGTTCATCGTGTTAAGGTCATGATCGCGTGACATCCAGTTAGCTGTCAACCAGCAACGGTGTATGACGGAGAATGGCAACAACAATGATGGACAGCGATGGGACACAGGGAGAAGGGCAGCGGGGGAGTGGTGCACCCACCCTCCGTTGCAGTAGGTAAGCATTTTTCTTGGTTTTTTTTTCTTAGTTACTAATTACACCAACGACGACCAGTAACAACATAAACACCACGAGGATGACAGGTGGCGAGGATAATGGCGGCCACCACCACTATGACAGCAACCCACGGACCCCCAAATAGGACGATGATGACGGCAATAACATCAACCACGGCAACAGCATCGACGACGGCAACAACAACATCAACAACGGCCACCACGACCATGACCAGCACCACCACAACCACGACCCCAATCACGACCACGAGCATGACCCATGACGAAGGCCACGGCCATCCCACCACAAATACACCTCACGGATGCGCACCGCGACATCAATTGACGTCGGCGCTGCAACTGCAAGGTAACCGGGAGGATGGTGGTGTGCCCAACACCACCCGGACACAACTGCAGACCCGCGGATTAACCCCTGCAACCCACCACCAACGTACCTCGCGGATGCGCACCGCCATGTCAATTGACGTTGGCACTGCAACCATGAGGTAATTGGGAGAATGGTAGTGTGCCACCACCCGGACACCACTGAAGACCCGCGGATGAAACCCCTGCAAACCTGTACCCATGGCAATGGGTATGGGTAATGACAGGTACGGGTACGGGTACGGGTCGCAGAAAAAAACCCGCGGTAGACCCGTGCCATTCACTATCTAGCAGTGCTTCTGCTGCTGGAACTGTAATCATTCAAGGATTTGACACCAAAGTCATTACTAGAGGTTGCTCTGGCTATCTTAGACAAGAATTCAGTCGCAGACCATCATTGGCTGACAAAAAGAACCTTCTCAAGAAACAACAGAAACTCCAAGCTCATATTGTCAGCCTTGAAAAGAAGCTATCAGCTCTCACTATCATGAATAATATAGAGAGTGCAGATCTCATGAGGATTGGTATATCTGATGGTGAAGACGAAGAAGAGGATCTTTCAGATGATGAGGAAGAAGTCAACCATACAGCTGAAAAAGTTATACTTCTTCTTCCCTCAAATCTTACTGCAGAGTGTCAACATTGGCCAGGACTGGATGACTTGAGCAAGCAGGAGGCTCAGTTACGAATTGGACAAATGAATGATGCATTGCAGCAGTTAAAGGTGGCATTGGGTGGAAAATCTCTCATTATGTGCAAAAAGGTCTGAATCATTGTCATAATGTTGAGGCATTAACTTCATTATTTTACATGTAGATTTGGAATTCAAAAAGCACTAAACAATCCACAAGGGTCTGGAGCCAGATTCACACACTGGATGGAAAGATCACAACAATTGTTGCCAACTACAATCATGCTCGTGAAGCACGGCAGCGACTGGGCTACACTGATGCCAATTATCATCCTATTACTAAAAGCAACCTTCAGATGCCTGCAGATATTACTGAGGCAAACAGAATTGGGCAAAAGTCTTACAAGCTACCATGGTTCTGGAGAATTGGAGATCAGAATGGTGATGAATCAAGTGAATACATGAAAGACTGTGGGTGCATCTCTGGTTGTTCAATCTGATTCATAATAATAGTATTTATAGTTTACAGGGTCAATTGGTTACGAAGCAGTGCAAGATTTCATCGGTGGAATGAACAGGTTATTCAACTTCAACATGAAATGAAATGGACAATCAATTACTTTAAATTCCACAAGGAGAAGTGGGAAAATTGGGCAATGGAACAAGGAATGGATGGGGATCAGTCACTGCACAACCAGGGATTGAAAATCTATGCTTGGAAGCAGGCTCAGACCTGGTCAAGGTTAGAGTCAAGAGCACATGATCTATTTGAGTCAATTTTGGAAGATGATGTATAGTAGGAGTACGAACAAGATGTATAAAATCTATCTCTGACTGACCTCATGTTGAATGTAAACCAGTCTGAATTGTAATTGTTGGCCCAGGATATCTTGAGACTATCAGCCTGGACCATCTCAGTTGGGGCAGGATATATCCTGACAATATCAGCCTAGACCATCTCAGTTGGCCCAGGATATATCCTGAGAACATCAGCCTAGACCATCCCAGCTGGGCCAAGATATATCCTGAGAACATCAGCCTAGACCATGTTAGTTGGGCCAAGATATATCCTGAGAACATCAGCCTAGACCATGTTAGTTGGCCCAGGATATATCCTGACAATATCAGCCTAGACCATCACAGCTGGGTCAGGATATATCCTGAGAACATCAGCCTAGACCATCCTAGTTGGCTCAGGATATATCTCAGCCTGATTCAGCTATCCCCAAGTCAGTTGGGTAATCTCATTTTCAGCCATCCCAAGTGAGTTGGTAATATCTTGCTGAATCTGGTGTTTGTCCTTGAGCAGCCCTTCCTCTTCATCAAATAAGGATGTACATCAGGGGTGCACCATCTCCCTGGTCTTAGGTGTCAGTAACTGCATGATAATTGTCCAACTGTGGACCTACCCTTGGTCCATTCCTCATGTACACATCAAAGTGAATAGCAGGAAATGTTATACCACCTGAGGCCTCAGAACTGTCAGTGTAGACCAGGGAAGGGCCACTCTCCACCAGCAGTGCATTGCAGACATTTCATTCCAAGGACTCGCGCATACCCTGTGGCATATCACCCCATATGAATGCACCCAGTGATCCATCAGAGCAATTGAGCTGGACTTCCTTGCTGGCAGCACATGCAGATGTCAGCATTTGAGACAAATGATGAAACACAAGGAGAGACACCACTCACCCATCAAATATGTTCTTGTCCATCAAAATATATCTATTGGCACCCTTGATTCCTTCCTCATTGTATAGCCCTGAAATCTAAACATGTCACATCAATTCTTCTGCCTGACACTCAAATTTATATAACCTTTTACCATGTGAGCAAAGTCAAAACTGTCCCTGGGTACCTGGGCATTGTGGGCATACAACCTTTGCTGTTCAGTATATGCTTTCCGCGCCTCCTGATCTCGTGGGTATGGGACCGATCTGTTCTCTGGAGCATCCATATTGAATCTGGTGTTAAGAATCAGGTAGTTAGGAGACTTGGGGTCAGGATGGTGAAATGTAGCCAGGGGGGGGGCCTGCACATTGTTATCCAGGCTGAGCTGCTGTTGGTGGTCCTCCTGCATATAGCTATCTGTATCTGAGAATGGTGAGACAGGATGCTGGTGTTGGTGTATGTCTGTTGGCCCTGATGTAACATAGGACCCAAGTAGGTTCTGATTCATGACGTGGAGTGGTGCTGGTACTGGGAAACCCACAAGAGGCTCTAGACACTGTGCCCAGATCGAGCGGTTACGTGTGAGGGACATAAAGGAGCTGTTGAAATGTTATTACAGCTATGGTTGAAAGCCTGACCACTTACTTTTTTTGGATGCTGTCAAAAAAGCCATCAGATGCATCCAAGTCAGAGCAGTCTATGTCTCCCTTCAAGTCTATATCTTGGAGCAAACTTGGAGGGAACATAGTGGAAAGTTTCAAGGGAACCTGCCGCCTCAGGTGGTCTATTAGTGGAATGAGTCTTTCACAAACATCCTTCCCTGTATCCTTTTCTTAAAGCAGGGTGGAACAGACTTGAGACAACAGTTGTGAGGTGAGTGAGTGACTCACCAGGGTCAGGCCACCTCAGAGTATTGGATATGGCATAAATTTCATCAAATTTCATCTGTGAAAACAAAGCCCTACTATTCTTAGCAGCTACAATCATCAGAAAATAGATAGATCCTATGAGACAAAGTCAGCAATGATTCAGTATTGCAGTACAACAGAAAGCCCACCAGCACCTGCAATGGTTGCATACTTAGTGCCCATTCCTACCCAGGTACGGAAAGTTGGCAAAGATGGGCCTCCAACCAGCCCAGCTACAAAGGGGTGGTAGACATTTGCCACTGACTTGTACCCTTTCATCCTCATGATGCTACAGCAAGCTGGTGAGACACAGGATGCCTGCACAAGGAGAATTTACCAGTCTGCTTTTGCTGCCAGCTGCAACATATTAATCATTGTAATGAATTCCAGCCCAGTGGCCATTTCCAGGCTACGCTGGCACCATAGGACCAGGGACTGCAGGGAGTCTGTCACAAAAGCTCCATTCTCACCCTCCCATGCCCCACCTGCCACCAAAACTCTCATTGACTGGATCCAAGCTTGGGTAGACGGATGCTCCAGATTGGTGATAGTGCCCTGTGATAGATTGGAGATAGCCTCTGCCGCCCTTCCACCCAAAGTGCACACAGGCTTATTAATGACCTCCCAATCTTTCTGCTTCTTCTGCTGCTGCTTCCCTTTGTTCTTTTTCTTGTGCTTTGTACCGCCATGGTTGCATTCCGGTTCCCTGTGAACTACATGCGCGTTACCATGCGGGCGTGAACCTTCATCATGGTCCCCAGTACGTTTTGATCGACGTAGCTCCATTCGTTCCATTTGGTTTTGGTTTTGGGCGTGGACCTGGATGTATGAAAGGTCAGAGGCCAACAAAATAAGGGGGGAACATTACTCCCTGAGTTGGCATTCGGTGTCATCGTGTTCGCCGGCATCATGCTCGTAGACGCGGCAAGCTGGATATGTGAAGGTTCACCAACATTACTCCCTGAGTCGGCATTTGGTGTCATCGTGTTCGCTGGCGTCAATGCGGCAAGCTGGATATGTGAAGGTTCACCAATTGGACTTGCTGGATTGGCAGGATGCTCCACTAGGTCTGCATGTGAAGGGTGGAGCTAGACATGTGAAAGTTCAGAAGTGGAAGGAAGTCATCAGTCACAAGGACTTACTAGACTGGCAGGTGGTTCCACTTCAGCGTCTTGGGCAATGTTCCTAGAGAAGGTGTGGAGCTTTTGGTATATGGCGAATATGCCTGGCGGAAGACTGTCAGCAGATTGCTGGAAGAAGTGGAGCAGGTCTGAGAGCTCCTTTTGCGAAAGGTCCATGGGGGATAATTTTGGCCGACACATACAATTTCTTCTCCGTCCGCCAGCGCCACACATCCCAAAAAGGTGCTCGTTTTATCGCCCAAAAACGAGCACCTTTTTGGGACATGCCTTTTTGGGACATGCCTTTTTGGGACAACTTGGAGTTGTTATAATTAATTACTCTTGTAATATTATCTTGTACTCCATGCTCTTGTAGCTTTGTAGTGTCATCATCAAGCACAGTTTGTCACTAGATAACCAACCACAACACGAACGTTTCCAATGTTTGCACCATGACTTGCTTGTGTACTTGCTCAATCTGTGGACCTGGCGGAAAGCCAGTTGATTTTAATGAGAAGTGTCGACATGTAGTGGGTAACAAATAATTCTCATTTACTAATATGTTACCATCACCTCTGAGTAGACCTCCCAACCTGTCACAACGTCCGATGCTACTGATGTCGAGGATACCCTAGTACGTGAAGTATTCAAGATGATGCTTGGGGACGACCTGGAAGTCCAGGCCCCATGCCAATACAATTTCGGTCCTGCATCCCACGCCCCTTCACCACAGGAAACACCTAGGAAATCAATGTTAGATAATGAGATGGGCAGGAGCCTTCCTGCCATACCTCCCCATGCCCTTGAGGGATTGATGAATTTGGGAAAGGCACTACAGATGGAAGCTGCACAACATAAATCAGATGTGATCTTTAATGCAGGTATGCATCTGTAATCGAAAATCTCGCAATGGAGCCCTCATTTAATACTCTTGCAGACAAATTCTTCAATCACCCTCTCACTCATGTGAATCCAATCCTGGTGATCGCAATGTTCCTCGTCCTCATCTTGAACGTATTCGGTCACCTTTCTCGCACGTGGAGCAATGCATCACTTGTTATCCTGAAAGTGATGGTGGAGGCTGCTTGGTGCAGTTCAAAAGACAAATTAACACCGCGAGAAGAATATCTCTTGAAGTTTTTTCGGGAGATATACGGACAGTTCGGAAAGAGTTTGACCTGGAGGCGAAAACAACGATGTACGCTACCTGTCCCAAATGCTTTGCATTGTATGAACCGGAGTTGAAGGGAGGTGTACTGGTATACCCACCACGTTGCAATTACAAAGCCACGGCACACAGCCAACCTTGTCATGCGAGGTTGACGACCCAACACGTGAAGGAGGGCAAGAGTATCAGGGTCCCAATTAAACCCTTCGTAATGCAAGACTTTGATACCTTTGTTGGGAATCTGCTCAGCCGTCCAGGGATTGAAGATGCTTTAGAATTGCGGAAACATTGGCAAGAAGCCGACGAGCTTCGCAACGTACAGGACGGAGCATCCATACGCACCCTCAAAGGTCCCGACGACAAGCCTTTCATGTGTGAAATGAGGAATGGGGAACTACGATTAGCCTGGAGCTTGTGTGTAGATTGGTTTAATCCCTACCAAAACAAAGCTGCTGGCAAATCTGCATCCGTGGGCTCCATTGTCATGGCATGCTTGAATCTCCCACCTAATCTTAGGTACAAGTCAGAAAATCTCTTCATTGTCGGGATTATCCCTGGTCCGAGGGAGCCATCCCATGAACAAATCAATCACTTATTACGACCAATCGTTTCGAAACTCATTATATCCTGGTCACAAGGAACTTGGTTCACCAGAACACACAAATATGCTAAAGGGCATTTGGCGCGGTGTGCAATATCGGAATCTGTCAATGACCTGCAGGCTTCCAAGAAAGTTAATGGGTGTGCCGCATGGCCTGCCGAATACTTCTGCTCTTTTTGTATGACACGGAAATCGGACATCAACAACATTGATTGGACGTCCTGGGAAATGCGCAATCATAGGACTCACCTGGAACAGGCGCTGGAATGGCAAAGTGCAACAACAAAGCAAAAAAAGCAAAAGATCTTTTGTGAATACAGTGTCCGATGGTCGGAATTGCTGCGATTGCCATACTGGGACCCTACACGACACGTTGTCGTTGATGGCATGCATAATCTATTCCTCGGTCTGGTACAGTTCCACCACCAGATCGTGCTTGGCATCAGCACACGCGTCGGTAATGCAAAAGAAGAGCAAAATGACGTACAAGAGCAGATTGAATTAGAGGAAGCCCGACCAAAACTTTCGTCGCATCCGACTGCCAGCATGCTTCGTAAGTTGAAGGTAAACATGCTGCGTGCTTGGTGCAATGAGAGGGGTTTGAAAATACCAGAGCACAGCACTAAGAAAGATTTGATATCAGCAATACTATCAAAGAACATCGTATTGACTCTGGAGTCAGGATCACCTGAAGAGGACCATGGTTTGCCTGGTCTGTTGATGGCGGAGTCAACATCACCTGAAGAGGACAATGGTTTGCCTGGTCTGCCTCACTACATTGGCAGTGAGACCAGCCACAGCGCATATGATGATACACACCTGACAAAAGCCGAAATTGCTCAAGTGCGAAAGTACATTACCGAAACCACGGGACCATCATGGCACGTTGCCCCGCCTCCCAACCTTGGTGAGCCAAAACATGGTAAACTCAAGGCAGACCAGTGGCAGTCATGCATCGAGTTCGACCTGCCCATGTCCCTGGTACAGATGTGGTCAGATGACAACTACAGGAAGAAGAGAAGGATCACCTCTGATCAAAGCCTCCAGAGCACCCTACTTCTTGCAACGGCCATCCACTGGGCGACGTCGCACAAGACCTCCCAAGTGCATGTGGACAACTACATGAGGAACATGCACGCTTACCTCCAGAGTTTGCTCAACATGTTTCCGGAGATGAAACTTTGTCCTAATCATCACGCTGCCATGCATCTGGGTCCTCAACTTTTGTACTTCGGGCCCATGCATGGCTGGTGGACTTTCCCGTTTGAAAGGATCATCAGCCTGCTGCAGAAATATAACACTAACAACAAACTAGGTGAGCGGTGACAGAGTTAGTATTTGGTGTTGAGACTCACCATTCCCTAAGGCCAACTGGAAAGGACCATGCTGGAAACATTCTGTGCAGCATCCAACATCAAGGCTTTTCTGCAAAGGCCAAGTTGCCCCAAAGTTCTCAAGACATTGACACCTCTGCTCACCATGAGCTGGGGTGAAGATTCTTGCGGAACTTTGATGGAGGACATTCGTTCTCTGAAAATCGACGATACTGGTCCTGTCACAACAGCATGCGAGGATATCGAATGGAAAAAACTCAAGCTTCTTGAAGATGATGTGCATCACACCTTTGCGTCCATCTCATGGGAGCTGCACACCAGAATCACCCAATGGTTCACGCCGCGTAGTGTATTTCCCCATATACGCCATAGCACTTGCGGCCTCAAGTATTCGATTGCTCATGCTTCAAAACATGATAGTACCATCTTTATCAAGGATCTGCAGAGCAATAAGCTCGTACCCGCCGTAATCAGAGAAATATTCTTGGTACAGTGGCAGGTACAGCAGGATCAGTTCACAGAGTATTTCTTCCTGGTCGTTCACAAATTCTTACCATTGGAGAGTACCCTCCTCAATCCCTTCTGAAAATTTCCAGATTTTGGACCAAGCATTTGGATGGCAGAGCTGGAGGAACAACCAACCGTGATCCCCGATTGGCATCCACTATGCCACGCTATTTTCCGCCAATGGGATAATGACACCGTCATAATGAAACCCCTGAACAGGGTAAGTGAACGCATCATTATTGAGGACATTGGCTCATCCTAGGGTAGGAAATATGAGTAAATGGGCTCTGGCAATAAGAGGTAGTGTGAAGGCTTTCAGACGGCTTGAACCTGTTATGATGCTCACCTATATAATCATGCCGCTGTATATCCCCTGCAAAGCTGCTGTATCGAAGTGTCACTGTAGTCCCCTGAATTGAAATAACAATTACTTGCCGTTGTGATGCCTCAGACAGGAATCACAATTACTGACCATTAACTTGAATGCCCTGAGCAATTGCCAGCCACTCATGACATTTGAGGTCCTTCATACCTTAAAAGTATTGTTACCGACTCATGACTCTTTCCATTTTGTTTCTAAGTAGGTTCTACTACACAAACGAGGCAGCAGCGCCGCTTGTTGAAGGGGCGAAGACAAGTGGAAAGGCTTATGTAATCAAAGCCGCTTCTGTTTTGTGGTGATGGATTTGGCAAGTGCAAAATACATCACTACAAAACAATTCGGTAGCTGATTATGTAAAGTCTTTCTTCTTACTTTCCAACTCCCATCTCCAAGACTCGCATAATAGATATGTAGGATAAATCGTGCAATTGTAGTGCCTCTTTCGACTATTGAGTTTATTGTTGCAATTAAGCATGTAGTGAAGCGTCGGGATATATCAATTGAAAGCCGTAGGTATCGAGGACGACACCCGCTCACCGCTCACTGCTCACCGCTCACCAAGGTACTCAATTGTCTCCAATTTATTGTTGCGATTAATGTAATGAAGCGTTGGGATGTACCAGTTAAACTAGGCTCCCCTGTTGTTAACTGACGGCCATGCTTACCAAGGTACTGAGTCTACATGTGTTAATTGTCTCGATCTTGTTAACTGCATAGTATGCGAGAACATCTCCAAGTTAACATGTCCGATTCCAATCCACCCAACCCGTCGCAATCCCCTCCAGGATGGGGACTCCATCTTGAAAAGGGTAGGTCTCACTGGTCCTCTGAGAAAGGCGCTGGCAAATTGGCAGAACCCTCCACTCACACTACCTGGTTATCATCAACACTTGTACAAAGGCTACGAGTATCGCAAACTTCTGGACCGCCCTCATACTGTGGAACCAGATCCTGATGAAGTATGGCAAGCTGTGCCTAGTGCAATCCGACTGAGTATCCTCTCCCGTTCTCCTTCAGTCAGTGGACCACCTTATCCATGGATAGCTTACTCACACAAATATTCTGTAGGTTCCATCGGCTTCACAGCGCAATTTAGCCAATATGCATGCCGACCCACTAATAAAAATGACCAGGGCATCCTCAACACTGCCCGCCCATTCGCTTGACGTATCCAATGAATTGCTTGCGCCAATTCACAACTCTTCCCAGCAGGATATCCTTCCCGCAACAGCTTTTCCAACCCTTTCAGGTAACTCATCGCAACACTTGCCTGTACCAATTGCGACCACCCCCCCTACACCCATGATCATCCCCAATGCGTCCACCGAATTGCTGACACTGATGCAAAATTCTTCCCGATGGGATGTTCCTCCCGCAACAGCTTTTCCAACCCTTCCAGCTGTACCAATTGCCCATCCACTTATGATCACCTCACCCACGCCCGATGCATCCACTGAAATGCTTGCGGCAATGCAACACTCCACCCAACAGGTTATTCCTTCAATAACAGCTTTTCCAACCCCTTCAGATGACTCACAGGTATCACCGCAACACTTGCCTGTACCAATTGCCCATCCGCTTGCGATCGGCCCACCCACGCCCATGATTACCCCCGATGCGTTGGCCAGACTAACTCCAGACAATTCTCTGCATGGTTATCCCGGCAGGGCATCTGACATGGACATGGATATGTTCAGATAACACACCCCACCTGATATTGCTTCCACTACACTAGGTACACTGAGACCATTCATACAAGTGCAACTGGACACAGAAATGATCGTGGATAGTTCCCATTCCGAAACACTGAGACCATCTACACAGGATATCATCGACACACGAATGATCATGGATAGTTCCCAATCCAAAACACTGATCCAGCCTACAGGCACAGCCCGAAATCGTCAGCATACACCGTCCAATACCCGTTTAACGTCGCAGCCCACTATACCATCCGGAAAACACTCAAGTGCCCTATCAAATGAGATTTCTTCTGATGTCATGCCCACTACGACCCAGACCATTTCAACTCATCATCCCTCTGTGAATGAGAATTCTTCTAATGTAGCGCCCATTGTGGACCAAACCATTTCAACTCATCATCCCTCTGTGAACAAGAATTCTTCTAATGTAGCGCCCATTGTGGACCAAACCACTCTGACACATAGTCCCTCTTCTAATGCTAACGTAACGCCCGCTGCGGCCCAACCACTGCGAGTCTTCATCCCTTTTCAAGCCAGAATTCTTCTAATGTCATACCCACCATGGCACAAACCAATTTAACTCATCAAAATCCTAGTATTCCAAATCTCGGCACCTTGCAAGATGTTGCACAATTTCTACAAGACACAGTGCAGCACGCTCTTCATTCCAACATGAACTCAGCACTTGAATCCTCTGCAGATCGAGCACTCCACAAATTCATTGAGACGTACCCTTTGAGGTGCAGTTGTAAAGGCAAAGGCAAAGGTGAGGCGCAAGACACAGCGGAGTCTGACTCAGATGAGACAGAGAGATATGTCCAGAAATCTAAGTCGAAGAGGAAGAGGGGGGGTCCAAGGGGATATGCCAATTTCTTCCATGTACGTTGATTTCTTTAACTGGTAGCCGTGTTTTGACACCAGTTACATAGTGTGCTTTGCGAGATTTTCTCCGACATAAAGGTCTTTTGACTTCTCGGGCAGATCCATTGCCGGAACAAGTCCCTGAAGCAGTGTGGAAACGTTTGAGCGTGATGGCCATCCTGTTCCAGACCGCAAAGACATCAAGTTGGATTGGATTTCCTCACTCTACAATTCTTGGTGGAACAAGATGGTGATTGGCTTCGTCGCTGAAGAATTTATTGAATGTGTCCAGCAGGGTGATTACCCCGCTGTGAGGTACGATCCAAAGACGATCACGATATCATCAGTCATCCAGGCTGTACAGATGAAACTCACTACGGTTTCTGCCAGAGCATATCGTGAACGTGTAGCATCAGAAACGATCGATGAGGCATTGCTTGCTCACATCCAACAGAAGCCAATGCATGACTTGACACAGAGGCGACGATATGGTCGCAGGAAAGGAGTCAGCCTCATTTCTACTATATGATTTCCACAACGCTAATGTCCTCTACAGATGTTTGAGCGACGATCACAGATCATTAAGTTCAACAAGGATAGAGAACTCGAGACATGGTCCTCCATTGACAAAGTTCTTCGTCACCTCGACGTAGCTGGGATGAGCTCTGATGAAAGTGAAGCGGAGATGCCAAGGCCAAGGAGACAGAATGATAGGATTAGCAAGAAGGTCCGACGTGTTGCACTTCAATGGCTGAACCCAACAATCTCAAAGCTCTGGCTTGCAGTCGAGACATATGAAAATGTCCCTTTCGATGTGTTACTCCAACGCCGCGGTAATGCTGCACTCAGTCATGAGCATGTCGCAGCAAGGATAGACAAAAGCAGACCACCTGTATCTGGTCTACCACGCAATTGGTACAATGACGATTGTTATCACAATCTCAAAAGTTATGAAAAGAAGCAACTTGCTGCGATATCCGATGAACCTATTCTGGAGTTGGTATGTTGTTCGTCAACACTGTGTTCACCTGCTTACGTTTGGAAATGTAGGCTGCAGAGGTTCATAGATAGCTTACTCGGAAATTTGTATGGTACATGTACCTTTCCTATGTAGTGTTCCTGGGCAGTCATTTCCAATATATTCTTGTCTATGGCATATCAGGCCAGAAGCGGTCACTAAGCAGCCTCTGAGTGGGATCACCAAGTGGGCCTCTGAGCGAGCCACTCAGTGGGCCGCTCAACATTTGCAAGCCAGATAATCTGAAATTCTGGCCAGGTATCCTGAAACGGAAAACTGAACTAAATAATTTACATTTCTAGATCAATATCCTCAGTCCTAATAGTTGATTTATTTCTTGGACTAATATGATTCATTTTTGTAGGATTTTCAGCACGGTATCCATGGCTCCAATAATTTAAACAATAGAGTTGATATCCATGCTTTGGATACCAATACACATATTTCAATATTTTGACTGGTTATTACGGTTACAAATACTGATGGACAATAAGCAAAACAATAAGAGCAAGAATAATTATACTTTCTGATTGCCCTATTTTGTCCCAGGATATTGCTTCCAGAAATGCTTATTTTCTGTACAGTATTTGTATTGGGGATAACAATAAAAATAGTTTCAATTTATGAGTTATTATCTATGCATTATCCGAAACATTGATATCTTCCCATGTCTCCTGTGTGAGCTGTCAGTGATCGGTCCAGCCCAGGATTTGGGGCTGGGCCATGTTTGAAAATTATATAGGTGAAATGCATGATTTGCGCAACATTGCACAAACATATAGATGAAAATTCTGATTTGTCTCAAGATGAAGATTTGCCATTGTATCTAGCAAATAATACACTCATCCTTGGCCTGCTGGCGTGTTGGTCGAGCAATGTTAATTCGCTTATTGCCCATGCGTTTCATTTCCGTGAGACGGTTCATGGCACGCTTGTTGCCTTGCGCTGCAGAATAGGCTTAGCTCAGACTGCAACACCGAGGTTTCAACTCACCTGCTGCTCGCATGTACCATCGCTTGGCAAATTCCATATCCTGTTTAATACCAATACCTACTTCGGCGTAGTATCCCACCGCATACTCTGCCGTACTCAATCCTTTGTTAGCGGCCCGCCGTGCCCACAGATACGCTTCTGAATCGCTCTGTTTCAAGACCCCCTCACTGCCTGTGAGATACCAGCCACTCAACGCCAATTCAGCCTCAGAGTTCCCCTTTTCTGCAGCTTTAGTATACCAAGCTATTGACCGACGTGGATCCACAGGGCAGGTCAGAGCACCATATTCATAGCATTGACCAAGCTTGTACTGAGATTGGGTATATCCGAGATGAGCCGCTTGTGTGAATAGGCTCTTGGCATACGCAGGATCGTGAACAACCAATTGCGAGTTGGGCATTTCGTGCAGGAGCCCGAGTTCGTGCAAAGCGTGTGGGTTCTCCCCGTCCGCTTGTTCCGCCGCCCGTTTCAACCAGTTGACTGCTTCGCGAGGATTTTTCTGTTCACCAAGAGATCCATGAAGAAGGATCATCCCTAGTTTGTACATCGCAGGGGTATCGCCTAGGGAGGCGGCTTTACGGTAGAACGCGGCAGCGCGTGGGGGTTCTCTCCTCGTGCCGGCACCAATCTCATTGCAAACGGCAACTCGATAAGACGCAGCCGCGTGATTCTGTTTGGCAGCCTGAAGATACAAATGATAAGCCCTCTCATGGTCTACCTGCAGACCAAGCATCCCTGTTCCATAGCAATTGGCCAAAAAGAACTGGGCCTCGTCGTAAGCTTGACCCTGCGTGGCCAAGCGGCGTATAACTTTCAGGGACTCCGTAATAAGTAGATCACGGTATTTCTTGACAGCCCGCTGATCTCTCGCGTCCGCACCTATTTTCTTCGCAGCATCAATCAAATACTTCGCATACAAGAAATGTGCTTCAGGGTCAGGGTCGGCTTTGATGCGTTGGCGATACTGGTCGATGTATTCTTTGGTATAAGGAGGCGCGGTCAAATCAACGGCCTTAGTTTTGTGAGTTCGGAGTATCACAGAGGCAGTCGTTCCAGATCGTTGGAGTGAAGGTCGGGAATGATCAACACCCTCATCCAATTGATCACTATCAGCGTGGGGGGATAAGCGTTGGTATGAACTGGTGTGAGGTAACGGACTTGTATTGGAGAAAATTGGGGTCTCCGAAAGTGAATTTTGGGGGACATTATATGCAGATCCGGGTGCAGTATTACTTCTGGGAGGGGGAGGGCCAGGAGTAGGCCCCATGCCTAACACATTGGAAGCGGCTGCATAAAGAGGATTGTATTCACCTGATCGTGGAACAGCTGCATGGACTTGCCCGGGTCCAAAATTAGATTGGGAATGCCATGGTTGTTGAGGGAAAAGATATGATCCAACAGAATCTGAGGCACCTGACGCTGCGAATGGAACTAAATCATCATGATAATTCACTCCACCCCCTTCAGGATAAGCACTGCCGTGTGCAGTGTCCTGCTGATTGTCCCTCGAATGGAACGATACACTACTAGCGTCTCTGGTGTGCGACCAGGCGAACGGATCTCCATGATTACTAGTATGCGGGAGAGTGTTCGGATTTTCGGATGGTTGAGACGGTACTGAACAGTGGTGATGGATGGTAGCTGGTAGGCAACACGAACAAGATTACCAGAAAGTCTAATCAACACGTACCAGGCTGGTCATCCGCTCGGCTTTGGGCCTGCCTGCCTTGCTGAACACCAGGTCGAAGATCAATGTATTCCAGAGGGGAAACACAGCGAGTATGAAAGCTTGATTCGGACATGAAGTGTAGAGGCAAATTGAAACTTTTAGCAATAGACGACGCTGGCCAGAGCAAGTTAATGTGTGGTGGTTGTCACGGCTCGGCTTGCCGGAGATGCGCTCAGAGCCGCTTGCTGCCAACACACAATGAACCAAACATTGTCAACTTTGAGTCTCTGTAAAAACGGAAAGTCACGATTAGTCACGAGAAGTCAAAATAAGTCAACATAAGTCAGGTCCAAGTCAGAACAGGTCGTGAAAGATGGCCAAATAGTCAAAAACTTGTCAGACCGATGCACAACCGTGCACAACCAGTGCACAACTGTGCACAAAATGGCAACTCCTGGCATCAAGATCTCAAGATCTCAAGGTATCAGTGCATCAAATTTTCGCCTCACACCATTTTCAACACTAAGTCCTTCATCTAAAACATCTACACTATGCAACTCATACTTCCCCCAGCCTCGACGCTCTCCCCCCAAACACCCACGGTAATTATACCCCCCAGGGAGAGGTTGTGGTCGACATTCGGCACTAGGGGTCAATGGTTAGCTGGTCAACAATAGGCGAGGCCTGCTCAACCAGTACCTCGGGCACAGGTGTGGAAGGTGGGTTGCTGCCCAATGCAATGGATATGGCCCATACCACACCAGTGACAAGGCCGGCATCAACGCAGGGCCAAGCAATCTGCCTGCAGGAATGCACCCAAGTCAACCTAAGTTGCAGCTGGTGGGGTTCTTAGTTTTCCATATTGATGGATATCAGTGTAGTACGCTCTGTATCAATATATATATTTTCATATGTATGGGCAACTAGGAAATTTACACAACTGGAGAATGACTAGAATGTGACTATCCGCTGACCGTGTATTGACTACGAAGTCATGGAATAGTCAAAAAATTGGGATTTTAGTAAATTTTAGTCATGTTGTTCGACTAAACCTGACTTTTCACATTTACAGAGTTTGAGTACCGTACTGTCAGTGTGTACCGGCACGAGTTTGCACACCAAAATGTAATTTAGCAACTGCTCCTGTATTTGTACCGGTAACAAAATTTTGAGTTTGTAGCAATGTTCTATATACTACAAGGCTAGGTACTACTGTGAATTTATTAGATTTCTTACTGTATGTGGGTATTCCTTGTCAGTAGCGCGGAATTTCATCTAATTAGGAAAGTAGGGACTTGGTAGAATTTTGATGCAAACTCTAACTACTATGTACCACCCTGTAGGCCGCGATGTCAAGATCACAGCCATCAGGCTGTTTGACCACGATTTACTTGATCTCTCAGACATTGTCAGCTGCTGTGGCTTCAGCAAGCGCACTTTCTATTGCATCTTGAAACTCTGGCATGAAACTGGCGACATTGTCAGTCAAAAAAAATCCCTTGCAGGTCAAATTCGACTCCTGGACCACAACAATGTACAGTACCTCCTCCGGTGTAGAGGTCTGACGATGCTCTGAGTACGTATCATCGATATATCACAGATACTCACGAACCCGACACGCCCCACTTCCTCATACTCGAAACCGACATAACCCGACATCACCCGCTGTACCCGACGTATACCGTCTACCAACGGCCGATTGTATACCGACACCGATACCTAATATCGCCCAAAATGATCACACGTGACACCTCGGACTTATACCCCCTGTCCTCTTTGGACATAGGTCCTTTATTTTCCATCTTTTCGTTATATCTTTTCCTCTCCATTCCCATTCCTTTGTTGCCTCGCAACTCCCATCTTCTCCTTCCCGTTTCGTACCTCCTTTGTATTTACTATCAGCCGAAGTAACCTATACCGAAGTAGCTTACTCTTCATAGTCCTATAAAACGGTGACCGACAACCGTAACAAAAACAATCCAGTTCCCCCCTCTTTATCTTACTCAGAATCGTTCAGAACCTCTTAGAACCTCTTGTCGTCGTAGGCCGTAGACTTCCCACCCTTATACTTACTATTTTATTTCGTTTTATCATTACCTGCTCGCCGTACCCGACGTGGTCGGTATCATCGGCTTCCCTATTTCTCACCCATTATTGTCATATTAGACGGCAGCTTTATTCATATTCACTTACTACCCATTTTACTACGACTCACGACACTGATTACCCTGGTCAATTTCACGCTGACACCCCCTTGGTTAGGATCTTTATTCCGAAGCCACCCCAAACACGTCTATACACCGGCTTATTCAACAGAACCCCGATTACTTTCTCGACGAGCTCCCTTCTCCTTCTCAAAACATACCGTTTCATTTCTGTAAACTACACTACCATCTAAGATAAACTCATTCAAGCTGGCATCAGCCGCAAACGGCTTCGGCGTATTGCCATCAAGCAGGATGAAGATTGTAGGGTTGACTTCATTCAGCGTATAGCCCAGTATTCGCCTGAAGGACTTGGTTTCTTGGATGAGGTGTCAAAAGATGAGAGGACAGTGGGGAGGTGATACGGCAGGTCGAAAAGGGGATGGCATGCTGCTAAAGCACAACTGTTCATTCATGGGCATCATACTTCAACAATCAGAGTTCTCACTCTCGATGGTTTTGTTGTGGGAATGTCAGTGGAAGGATCACTGACTAAGGTAGCCTTTTTACATTGGCTCGAATTCACTGTGGTAAGCCGCTGTGTCACATATATTGTCATTGACTTAGATGGTTCACACTAGCTGCCTAAATGTTCAGCCTTTCCTGGTCCCTTGAGTGTCCTGGTCTTGGACAATGCCAAGATACATCATGGCGACGTCATTCTTGAGCTAGCCAACCGCTTTGGCGTTCACCTCAAGTATCTACCTCCCTACTCACCTGATCTCAACCCCATCGAAGAGGCCTTCTCAAAGATCAAACATTTTATTCAGCATCATCAAGCACAACACAAGGGGATGGTATCCTCTATGACATGCTAGAGGTGTTGGATATTATTATGCCAGAGGATGCAGAAGGGTACTTTGCTCATTCAGGATACTTTTAAAATGATTTTGGTTGTATGTAGCACACAATGGCAGGCCTGGTGTATGATCTGGATTGAGGGCTATTCTATATACTAAAAAAGATGGCACGGCACGAATACCGACGAAACAAAGATGGCACAGCACAAATACTGAAGAAAAAAAGACTAAGAACTCGGAACTGACCACACATCAATAACCTCCTGCAGCGCTGCTAGCTTGCTGAGCTGAAATTTCATCTCCTTTAGGTCTTCAATGGTCACAAATCGAAGTATTCATGCTTGACTGTAAGAATGTTCAAGAAGCTTGGTGAGGATACCCTGACCCAGTTTGTACCATGTACAGAACTGCTCAAGTCACATGTCTTCGCCTGGTAAGTGCAATGGTTGTAGAAGAGTTGGACAGTGTAAGTCATAAGCCGGGATGAATAGGTATCGCAGCCGCTACGGCGGGCATGGGTGCACTGAGGATTAGTGGCGGAGCTGTAGTAGGTACTGAGGGCCAAAAGAGGTCGAGAATGTCATTTCCAATGCTAAAATTGAAGACAGGTGCTGCAGAAACAGCCTGTGCCGATTTCTTGGCACTTTGAGCATCCAGACAGCGCTGGAGCACTGGGGAGAGGTGAGGCCACTCAGCTGTTGATGTTGAGAATAAATTGTGATTGGGGGGTGCTTGCATCGTTGCGCTGTCATCTCCTTTGAGCTATTCATATAAGGGTGTCAGTGCTGAAGTATCAAAAGTGAAAGGAGCTTACCAGAGCAGATGCCCAGCGGTCCAGCATTTCGTTACTCAATGCAAGGTGAACCCCATCTTCTCCAATGAAACAGGAGGTTCCCAAACACAACGGCTGTGGCTTCAGACACTTCCAGTGCTCTTGAAGTAACTTGATCTTTTGATTCTTGCTGATATTGCCTGGGAGTGTGGCGGGATTGCACCGTTGACCTTTTTTCTTGCCCTGTTCTGCAGTATTTTCATCTGGTGCTATGTTCTCCTTGTTGAGTGGATTGTCTGCCTGGATGATGGTGACATTGATGGTGGGATCCTTGGTAGTCATTTTTTTGATGCATTGTTGTAGGATAGTGTAGTCAGTTTCAGAGCTGAAACCCATGCCAGGCTTCGGAAGGACACAAGGAATGTAGCACATGATGTCGTAGTGGGAAATGTCGATGACAGAGGGGCTTAGTGCTGCCGAAATTTTGACCAGTAGTTGAGATTCGACAGTGCTCCAGGGCTCATCTGTTGTGAGCTGGATGGTGTGGCTCTTTGGCATACATTTGTTGACAGTCTTCTTCATTTCGATGGCAGAGAATATTGCAAGGAGATATGTGATTGTCTTCAGAGCTGAAGGCTCTGTGTTAGCAGCTTCCAAAAACCAATGGGTAAGCAAAGATGCTGAAATATGAAAGGTATTGATGATCTACCTGCAGCAGAGTTGCGAGATCTGGGGTTCGCAGCTTCAATGACAGGGAGGGGAGCATCAGGGGGATCTGGGAGATCATTGTCGGATTCACTGTTACTAGATGCCTCATCTTCCTGGTTGTCTTGAGAGATATCAGCTGCAGCTTGGACTGGTGAGCTTGATCTGACAAGTTGAGCAGATTTGCAAATTTTTTTCTTGGGCGGCATCGTGGTATAAGCCAGAGCAGTCAAAATTCTACTAAGTCCCTACTTTCCTAATTAGACGAAATTCCGTGCTACTGACAAGGAATACCCAAACAGCTGTAAAGTCTTATATCAAGGTTGTAATGAAGCAACATGCAGAAAGGCCAAAACCACAAGTTTGCACACCCATGGGAAACACTTCCCAGACTCATTCTTCCTTGCTTGACAATACAATTCTTGTTCAAGCCATGTTGTGCATCTTCTTTTCATTCACAATCCACTGCTTTTGGACCTTGATGCACTCTAATAGGGCCTTGTGTGCCATTTTGGAGAGGATCTTCAGATGGGAATAAAAGAATCAGGCTGATGGAGCAGTCATGAGTGTGGGAAACACGACATGGGATGCATTTGGACCAATCAGCTTGTCAGAGATTCAATTTCAGTCCAATCCTCTCAAATCTTTGACTGATAATATCCTGATATGACTTACCTGCATGGCTAGATATATGGTTTTGCCTGAGACTGAGAGTTGTGGTCAGAATCTCATTTATAAAAGTATGGGTTTGACAAAATCTCATCACACCTGAAGGAGAGATGTTGATTTAGCTCTTGAACTCCTGATCCAAACTTCATGAAATTTCCAAGAGGTAAGAGAAAGATAAATCCTTGACACAGGGTTGAATTACTCAGATAAGGCCTCACACATCCCCTCCCTTAGCAAATGCCAAAACCCTCAAAAAGGCAATTTTTTGATTTTTACAGTAACCTTAATTCTAAGTCAGTCATTCACAATCAATATAGATTCACCATACAGTTAAGCTATTTAGCACGGGCCCGCTTTTGTGATTTCCCCATACTCCAACTGTGGTAGTGTTGGGGAAGTTCGGTCTCAGACCAACCCAAACCCGGTTTAGACCGAACCGAAACTGCCGGTTTCAGTTTCGGTTTGAGAAATTTCGGCTGAGACCGAACTGTTCAGTCTCCAGTTTGAAGATTTGGCCATGGGCTGAAACGGTTTCAAACTCAGTTTGAACCGCAAACCGACAGTCCAAAGTCGGCTACATGGCTGACTTGGAAAGTCACCCAAAGTCACCAACCCCACCAACAACACCCCCGATGTACACCAAATGAAGACAATGGAACACCTGAGGTCGACAAAACGGGCAGCGGGGTACTCCCTGCCGCCTGCATATGTTTTGTATTTTTATTTATTTGAACTTAACTAACACATTTACAAAATACAGGTTGATGCACCACCATCACCACCATCACCACCACCACCACCACGACAGCGATGACGGTGACTGCCACCATGATGGCCACAACCACAACAGCAGCAATCAACACTGCACCGGTGGAATGGCAGTCATCGAGCAGGGGGGTTGGTGCATCCACCCCTGCTCCTTCATGGTACGTATTCTTACTGTTTTTTTCCCTGATTTTATTTGTATATCACAGAATGTACCACCACCACCACCACCACCACCACCACTACCACCATCACCACCACACAACACCAATGTGGGGTCAACCTGGCCATCATTGCGTGTAGAATGCGTATGATGTGTCCAGAAACCCACACATAGAGGCTCCTATGCCACCACCACCATGTGTCCACCGAAAACAACTGAAGTGCGTGCAACCTGGCTAGGGTATAGCACAGGTTCAGGTAAACCCGCGGTTTTAGGGTTAAGGGTATGGCAGGCACGGGTACAGTGTTTGCTTGCTCCCAACCCACCACTACCGCTCACCCGTGCACTTGGGTATGGCTTTTTCTGTGGGTATACCCTGAGTCACGTTTCATGTGGCAGGAACATCATTTTCCAACTCCTCCATGGCCACATCATCCACAGAAAAATTAGTTGAACATTGGTTAAAAGGGTGGGGTATCTACAATGTTCCAGTAGGTCTTCCTCCCCTTTCGTTTGTCATGGCCCCTCATAAAAATATCAGGTCTCGACCACCAGCTCTCTTTCCTCTCATGCTGCTGCCCCCAGGCCGAAGCCAACTGGCAAAGCTCAGAAGCCCGTTGAGGCTGTTCTGAAGCCTGTCAAACGACTCAAGACAGCTCTCTCAACCAGTTCACTTGCATCCAGTGAAGCTGACTCCAACGATGTGCCTGACAACATCAGTGATGATGCCTCTATGCCAGACGTTAACATAGTTTCAGATGCCAAAGAGGATACAGCTGAAGAGGTGTCACCCGAGGAACAACTCAGTATGTGCCCTTCACCCAAATCCACCCATCCTCCTGATCTGTTTTCATCCAGAGGCAGCACAGAAGACTTGGTGTTCCCCTGTCTACAAGTTCTTCAAGTCCAACGTCTCCGTTCGTTATGAGGGTACTCGCATGTACCATTTCTTCCCCTGCGCTGCCCACAAATGCAAATCCAACTCGGGTGGCTGCCGCCGCTTCCAAGACAAGGGCGACCGAGCTTCCACTTCCAACCTCAAGGCTCATGCCATTGGCTGCTTCGGTGATGGGGCCATCAAGCTTGCCTTCTGTTTGAAGGAGATCGAGTCTCATAGTGGCAGCATTTTCACTGCATTTGCCTGGCAAGTAGGCAATGGCACGGATATATCCACGGATTTTGAGTCTCCAATTGGTTTTGAAGTATATAGGCCCAATTCACCTCTATTTGCTATACTATATGGAGAGAAAATCTACATAATATGTCAGATATGGTGGCCCCAAAGTGTTGGGTATGGCTTTGAAGTATTAAAAGGTGTTATTCTGCGTCTACTGGATGGATACAAAATGGATACAAATCCATAGAGCCATGGATACAGCGTATGAAAAAACCTCGGAGTAGCAGAGGGGAAATTTCATATTTAAGGCTATAAACAATATTTTATTGGTTTCACCTATTGTAAATGGTTTGAACAAGGAAGGGAGGGATAGAATGGAGTCTGTTAAAAAGTTTCAGGTCAAATTACTCTTGAGAAATACTGGCAATTGTTTTAATAATGATATTTTATTATGTACATCACCTAAAAAATCCGTGCCATTGCCTACTGGCAAGGACAAAAACCCGTTGCCTACTCCCATCATGCTCACACAAACACCGAGGTTCGTGCTTGCATTGTCAAATGGGTGACTGAGAACAATCGGCCTGCCAACATTGTCAAGGATCGCAAACTCAATGATCTTTTCTGTGCTGGCCGCCCTCAGCTGTCTGTCCCATCCCCCACTATGATTGCTCGAGACATTGCCTCAGCATTCACAAAGTGTCAAGCATGCATCACCAAACTATTACAAGACCACTCAGGTCATCTGCACTTTGCAATGGATGCATGGACATTGCCCAATCACCGGGCGTTTGTGGCATGGACAGTTCACCTGCAACACAACGGTGTCATGTTAGTGTTTTTGCTGGACATTATCGAAGTCCCAGCGGTACACCGTCCTCCCTCATCTTTTGAGTCACACTAACATTTGCTCAGTCTCACACTGGAGCCGCTCTGGCCCTTGCCTTTCAAGTGATGCTCATGCGTTTCAGCCTGATGGACAAGATTCACGCAATGAACGCCAACAACACTTCCTCCAATGATACTCAGACAGCTGAGCTTGCCAGCATGGAAAATGCCTTTGATGCCGAGTATCGCATCAGATGCTTCAATCACATTATCCAACTCGCTGCTGTCGCTCTGCTCCACCTGTGAAATGCCAGGATCAAGGCCGCCAAGGATGGTGGCAATGAGGACGCCAGTGTCGCTGAGGAGATGGCACTGGAAGACCTTGATGAGGATGAAGATGATGAGGACGAGGATGAGGACGATGGTGGCATTGACTGGAATGCCAAGGACTTTGACGATGGAGTGGATGAACTGGATCAGCTAATGAATGGGAGAGGGTCCTTATGGAGACTGTGACAATTCAAGAGACTGTCACTATGGTATGTTACCCTTACTTGGGTTAGTATCATTGCCTGACTCGAAACCAGCTTTGTCAACTTGCATTCGCCATCATCCACTCCATGACAATTGCCCTCCCAGCCTGGAGGCGAACCTGTGTGACACTGAAGCTGAAGCATCATCTTATCCCCCGTGATGTTGTCACCCGATGGAACTCGACATACGACATGATGCGCTTTGTGCTCAACTACTGAGAGGCTATTGACAGCATCACCGCCAACAAAACCCTCAAACTCCATAAGTATGATTTGTTTGCTGATGACTGGAACATTATCCAGGATCTCACGCACATCCTTAAGCAATACAAGGCAGCTACAATCCATTTCTCCAAGAATTCCACCAGTATTGTGGCCATCATCCCTGCCATGGACAAGCTCACAGATTCTCTCAACACCACCACCACCAAGCCCTACCATGCTGTGATCCAAGCTGCGATGAAGCTTGCCCAAGCCAAGATGAACCGTTACTACTCTCTAACCAATAGCTCTCCTGCATACCATATTGCCATGATACTCCACCCAGGCATGAAGCTTGAATACTTCTGCCAGCACAAGTGGGAGGACGAATGGATTGAGGAGGCAGAAAACTTGGTCAGGGAGGAATACATTGGAACATATGAGTCCAAAGAGGCTGTGAGCGTGTCCGCCAAGCCTGTAAGTGTTGTTGCCCACTGATTGACCAGTGCTGATCATCACTCCAGTCTTTCAGTGAAACAGACCTCGATGCCTTTGATATAGTGAACCTTTCAGTTCACCCCCTGCTTGTGCCTCAGAGATTGACAAATACCTTCGTCTTCCGGTCGAGAGTTGCCGCAATCCACTCAAATGGTGGATTGATGCCAGGCACATCTACCCCAACCTCTTCAGAATGGCGATGGACTATTTAAGCATTCCTGGTAAGCCAAGCCTGATCATGTACATGGGTGATGCTGATTGGATTGTTTAGCCATGTCAACTGCTGTTGAACAGGTATTCTCTCAAGGCCAGCATCTTCTTCAATTCACACGAAATCGGCTCTCGGTGCAATCGATTAGGGCTTATCTATGCCTCAGATCATGATGTTGTCAAGACCTTGTCTTGATGGAGGATCTTGTTGATGCTGTCAAGGCCAATATAAAGAAGCAGAAGTTGGCAGAAGTGAGTGCTGAGTAGGTAATTGAGATCCGGTCGATGACAACGCGTTGTCTTAAATATTGTTTGTGTTTCTGTACACCTGTCTGTAGTCTGTACCCGTGGAACCTTGCTGGGTGCCACGGGTAAATGCATACCCTTTGTTCTCCACAGGTAATTAAGACCCACACCCGCAGTGGGTACGGTGTTAGTGGGTACGGGTACAGGTCAGAGTTTAAAAACCCGCAGGTCACCTGTGCTATACCCTAAACCTGGCCGTCGTCGTGTGCACAACGCAGGACACCCATCATCACCACCACTACACCCAAACGAGAGCAGAACACACACGTTCAACGTGTGTGTTTCACCAGGTCTGGGCATGGCAGCCCAATCGCACCTGCAGTGAGGTGTTCCAGCACCCCGGAGACAGCTGAGGTGGAACATACACATGTGTTTCACTGAGACAGGGCTGTGCAGCCCACCCAAACCCCAAACCCACCTCGCAATGAGGCCAGCCATGTCAATTGACATGTGCGGCACTCTTGTGAGGTCAGATGGGAGTGAGGGCCCGTGGTTCGTGGTCTGAACCAAGTTCAGACCAGACCAAACCGATCGAAATGGTCTCGATCGGTTTCAGTCTGGTTCAAGCAAATTCTGGCCGAAACCGAATGGTTTGGTCTCAGTTTGGGCAAAAAAGGCCCAAAACCAGACCAAACCAAACTTCCCCAACACTAAACTGTGGAATTTAGCATTTTAATAACAGGTATCATCACAAAACCACCCGCCAACAGAGATTTTTGTCAAAGAAACACAAATGGCCTGGGATACATCAATGGTCATCTTCTCGTACAGAATCCAGTCAAACATTGGATGTAGGACATCTTCCCAAATATCCTGACCATCCCCAATGGAACGTCGCAGATTGTGAGAGAAAGTTGCAATGATATCAGATTCAATTGCCAGAGGGATACTGGATGAGAGACTGGATATGGTAACACAAAGGCACTGCAGAAACATGGGGGTAGGGTCTGATGCAAGCAAGACCAGCAGTGGTGAGGCTTGGAAGGTATCTGGTCCTACGCTTGAACGTCGTACTAGGCATTCATCCACATCAATAACTTGAACCAGACGAGACGCGCCTGCTCCACTACTCAATGCCTTTGGGAGTTGCCATGAAAATATGTCACCCCTTATACATTTTCCCTTACTTTCCCATACTTTCATGACGATCTTCTCCAGATCACTGGATCTTGACTTATACTTCACACGAGATGTGGAGCGGGGTGACACAATACAATTACATCCCCTTGAAGGGGACAGGACACTACCAATCTATAATTACAACTCCCCTGGGGGGAGTATGACTATGGATATATTCTCCAAAGGGGAACACTACTCCACAATACAAGGGTCTGCCTCGGACCCTTCCTCAACCTGGACCCTAGAACCCCCGACACAACCCGTATTGACCAGGAGGGTGTAAGGGGACACCCCATTTCGGTTCCGGTGGCTCTATTCGAGCACCCTTGCTTGATAGAGCACCCTCGGAACCATTTCCGGTTCCGGACAGCATTTAACCTTTGGAAGACTTCGGTTCCAGTTCCAGTTCTCTCACTCGCACCCTTTGATCCAACCTTCACTTTTTCATATGCATATTGTTATTTCTATCTATGTGTACATGCATACATACTCCCCACTTCTTTACTCATAACCTTTACCCTTGTTATTTAGTACTATATAGTTACAGCTTTTCCCAGAGTGGCGTCATATTATTTCCCGCCACCCCACTGGGGCTCCTTAGCCTTTTCTCTTTGGATCCCCATTAGGTTTGTTGTATGATAGCTACCCTCTCTTGTTATATATTTATCTTTGGATCCCCATTAGCTCGAGTGAGGTCCTTGACCTAAGGTAGCCCTTACAGCAGAAAAGGCTGAACCCAGAGGACTGGACAGTGCAGTACCAATTGCCAAGATAGGTCACTTCACAGCCCATAGCAGTGACAGCTTGGACTCAGCACACACTGCCCCCTCCTCTCCTATACACCTCTCAGAACCTGCTCCACCCTTGCCCTTACCCTCGACAGTTATGGATCCTGAAGGAAGGATTGAGATACTCGAACAAGGGCAGGCACAGCAAAGAGAGGCTACTCAAGCCATTCAGGATACCCTCAACAAACTCTTTGAAAGACTTGACACCCTCGACTTCCATCGCCGGTCTCCACCTGCTCCCCCAGATGAGATTGCCACCTCATGTCCAACCAGCCCCAAAACCCCCGAGGCAACCTTCACTTGAAGCCAATTGAAACCAGGAGTGCCAATTACGAGTTCTTTTAATTTATTAAAAGACTCATTCTTTATCAGACCAGGCTCAGTGCAGGTTCGTAATTAATTAATTGATAAAGTTGATCTCCTATAGAGATTTTTTTTTTCAGTACAAGGTGTGCTTCTGGTTTCTGTATTGGAAAATAACATAAACTTGGGGCCATGATTGGAAGGGCTTACATAAGCATCCAAATATAGGTCAATGCACAAATGTGTAAACAATGGTCAAAATATATTCAGTTTTGAATAAAATATTCATAGCAGCTTCAATTGTTAATGGAATCAGCTGAAAATTTTACTGACAATTGGTCTAACCATTTCAGGCATGATGTGCTAGTGACATGTGACCAGTCTAACCATATAAGGCAATTTTGATGCAATGTGTGAAATTTCATGCTGATCACAGTGGTGACAGTCACATGTCACAGATCTAACCATATAAGGAAATATTAATGATTTAAAGCAAATGGGCTCAGTTTTGATATCAATCATCTGATTTGAGTAGTAGCAAATGTGACTAGTCTAACCATATAAGAAAATTTTGAGCCATATGGGCTAAATTTAACAAGGATCATGATGGTGACAGTCACATGTGATATGTCTAACTATATAGGAAAATAATGAAGTTGAAATTCAATTTAACCAATTCAAATATTAACTACTATCTGTCAATCTGATTATTACAATAATGGTAAATTTTGCCATATATTGCAAAATTTTGTTTGTGATTAGACTAATTATGTATAGAAGGTAGATGGATAATCGGCAGTGTAGTGGTTGTGCCTGTGATATCATGTGACCAGATCGTTAGTCAGTAGCAGTTCCTGATGTGGTAGAGAGTTCATCATTCTAGCCATCAACACCTTTCTGACTGATTTTCCATCCAATTCCATGAGCTCCTTTGGACCCACTCCAGCAAGCCTTTAGACCTAACACCGTATCCGTTGATACGCAGCTCCCCCTTCTGGGCACGGAAACCCTAATAAACACATTTCTGCCTTTTCTCAACTATAGCGCGACACTTCCGCGTTCGGTGAATGCACGATACACCCGTGATACCTTCGCAACTTACACGCACGCAACTTCGACCTTCTCGCCAATTTTACACGTGACCTTGTGCATACTCACACTATGTTTCACAACCTTGTGATACTGTCTCGCTGTATCCTAGCCACGCGACCCGATCTCAATACGATGAAACATGACCGTTTAACACGTCCTACGTGTTCAGATGCCGAGTCCGATACAAGAGATGTAATTCGCCCAGTCTCTTCTCTTCCTTTCACCTCTTTTCATGTGATACCCACCTTTTATTTCCAATTCTTCGCTTTCTTCGCCATACTGTTACCATTTCATCACTTTCATGCGATATTTCTCACATTTCTATTTCACTCACCTACCCTTTAACCCCTATCCCTTTAGAGTATAAAAACTGTCCTGTAGTAGCGAAATAACAAGAACCCAGTTCTCCCTTCTCCACCAGTCTGCACTTTAGTTCTAAAAACACTCATCCTCACTTCATCTGAGTCCCTTCTTGCTGCGTACTCACCGCTATTACAACAAAGTTCTAGCGCGAAACTCTCGTCTCACCGTGTAATCATCGCGAACCGCGTTGTCACCTAGGACATTTAGCTAAGCCCTCTGGTTTTTTCTTATAGTTGCGTTCTCGTACCGTGTATCTTTTGCGTGTCTCCGCATTTGTTTATTATACCGCGCGCTTTATCGGGTTACACTCAGGAGTGTCCCAAGTCCCATTCGCACACTAGCGACGTTTTCATCTTTTATTACCTCTTTATTCGGGGTCATAGACGTGGAATCCGCATCACCATACCCACAGACACTGTACTTGTCATAGGTATGGAATGGGCGGATCACTCACAATGACATAGGATAATCTATCTACAACAAACAGGAGTGGCTACTGAGTAGATCCAACCGTGGAAATCTGGTCACATGACCGACCAGGGACCCCTACTACACTATTGAGACCCATTGACCCCATGGTGAGGGTACACAGTTGTGGATGGGTTGTCTAATTTGGAAACCATACCCATACCCGATCAACCTGCAGCCCAAAATCCGTAGGTTTACCTGTACCTGTGCTATTCTCTAATCATGTATAACAATCATTTGGTTTTTATGTCTATAAAACCATATGAAGAGACAATAAAAGATAAAAACATTGCAAAGGTGAAAATGCGACTTGGGACACTCTTGATACTGATGCAATAGAATGTAGTAAATAAAATGCACAATAAAACACACAGACATGAAAGTTCAGAGTGACAAAAAGTTGAAATACAATGAGACACAATCTAGAATTTAGCTTAATGTTCTAGATGATGATGCACTATACAGGAGTTATGCAATAAAACAGTGGTGAGACCGCTAAAATTTATTTTGTAATCACAGCAGGTATGCAATGAGGAGAGATGCAAACTGAGTGAGAATGATTGTTTTTAAAGCTAAAACACAACTGCTGGAGAGAGAAGAACTGGGTTCTTGTGATTAGTGAATGGCACGGGTCTACCACGGGTTTTTTTCCGCGACCCGTACCCGTACCTGTCATTACCCGTACCTGTTGCCACAGGTATGGGTTTGCGGGGGTTTCATCCATGGGTCTTCAGTGGTGTCCGGGTGGTGGCACACTACCATTCTCCCAGTTACCTCGCGGTTGCAGCGCCAATGTCAATTTACGTGGCGGTGCGCATCTGCGAGGTACATTGGTGGTGGGTTGCAGGGGTTAATCCGCGGGTCTGCAGTTGTGTCTGGGTGGTGTTGGGCACACCACCATCCTCCCGGTTACCTCGTGGTTGCAGTGCTGATGTCAATTGACGTTGCGGTGCACATCCGCAAGGTGTATTTGCAGTGGGATGGCCGTGGCCTTCGTCATGGGTCATGCTCGTGGTCGTGATTGGGGTTGTGGTCATGATTGGGGTTGTGGTCGTGGTGGTGCTAGTCATGGTTGTGGTGGCCATTGTTGATGTTGTTGTTGCCGTTGTCGATGCTGTTGCCGTGGTTGATGTTATTGCCGTCTTCGTCGTCCTATTTGGGGGTCTGTGGGTTGCCTGTCATAGTGGTGGTGGCCGCCATTATCCTCGCCACCTGTCATCCTCACGGTGTTTATGTTGTTACTGGTCATCATTGGTGTAATTAGTAGCTAAGAAAAAAAAACCAAGAAAAATGCTTACCTACTGCAACGGAGGGTGGGTGCACCACTCCCCCACTGCCCTTCTCCCCACGTCCCATCGCTGTCCATCGTTGTTGTTGCTGTTCTCCGTCATACGCTGTTGCTGGTTGACAGCTAACTGGATGTCACACGATCGTGACCTTAACACGATGAACCCACATGACCCATGCCGCGGGTATGGGTTTCGGCCGGGTCCAGATTTGGCTACCCATAACTGTACCCATGGCAACCCGTGACTAAAAACCTGCCAGGTTGCTATACCCCTTCAGTTCATGACTTGTGATTTTGCTACTACAAGACAGATTTTATACTATATTGAAATTGGAGTTAAAGAGGGAAAGTTGTACTATTTCTAAATGGCTATCAGCTCCTGCAATTACATTTAGATAATATTTAGTGGATGATGAGTTGTGGTTAGAATAAGAGGTAAACTACTACTGTTTGACATCCAAAATGATGTTGTCAAATTATGGCATCAAATGAGCTCCTATGAAAAAGATTGTAGGGAGAAAGTTGTTCATTTTTTCAAGGGCTAGAAGTACATATACCATGTTTTTCTTTATTTTTGTCCTTTGAGCCAACATTACATCTGTCCTATGTTTGACTGCATTGGGAGCAAAATACATGAATATTGGCTCAAAGGACAAAAATAGATAGCCATTTAAAAATAGTACAACTTTCCCTCTATAACCACATCAATCCATGCAGTATTGCACAAGTTATTGCTCAATTACTTTAAATTTTCTTTAATTCAAAAAATTTCAGCTAGTGCCATGTTCACTAAAAATAACTGTAATTGTCTCGGTTATGTTGAAAATTTTAAATATTCAAGAAGTCAACATGCAATGAACATAGGGTTGGTGAATCAGGCAAATTCTCGAAAACAAAATTTGGATGCAACTGGTATTGGTGCACTTGCCTGTGCTCGTCACAGATGTTTTGTACCACATTCAGTTGTTGATTCTCAGAAGGGTGAAAGGTAATTCCTTATCTGATGCTGTCAGTTTCAAAAATGCCAATGACGGCATCAGCATCGGCGTTCAGACCATCGCCAATGACGAAGTTGTCACCAATGCTGATGCATCGGACAACTTGGCTATTCCTTCTACATCCAATACCAAGTATTTTGCTGACATACTAACAATGAATCCATTCCAGACAAATGAACATGGACTACACCCTCTCAAGTGGAGCTATGGTTTCAAGACCATCCTGCTCATCTATGATATCATGTGCCAATATCGCAAGCACCTCCAAGGGAGATTGAGTCTAGGTCCTTATCTGCATACTCCTGAAGGGATCAAAATCAAGAAAGGCATCAGCTTGTTTCACATTATGGGTCATCAAGATCAATGCCATCCCCGATACAGCCCTCAATTTATCGAAGGTGCTGGCCAGGTTGATGGTGAAATATTGGAATAATTATGGGCTCCCCTTGATCATATCGCCAAGAGCACAAGGACCATGTCTGCTGCATCCTGTCAGGAAATGATCGATGCTCACATGAACGACTCCAACTTCAAGAAACTCATCAGAATAGGTCTGTATTCATTTTCATTTGTATAACCCCTAGCATCTGGAATTCATTGGTCTTCATGGTCACAGGTCCAACATTGATCAAAAAATATCACAAAGCCATCATTGGATGACCTCGTTTCAACAGCCAACACCGACCTCACTTGGAAATGGATAAAAGATGCAAAAAGAGCTCAAAAATACCAAGATCGAGACAAGTCAGCAATGGACATCTATGATGCCCAAACATCTAAAGGTAATTCTGAGCCATCCGATATGAAATCATGTCTCAGGCAGTTTCTAGGACCTATGAAAGAACAAAGAATCATGGAACTGACCCTAAATGAAAAGACGAATGGCCTGATGAATGGCACCATTGCCGGGCTATCCTGTGGACACAAAATTCAGGAGACACAGTATGTAACATATCAATGATGAGGTTCCAATTGCATTGACAGTCTTCAATTGCATTCCAGACTCTCGCTAGCTTATGAGGAGAGAAGGCTTGGCCAGAAACCCTCACCAACGGCTAAGCTTTCCATGGAGGACAAAAGATGCTGATTGAGAAACAGGATTGACCGGTTTCACAAGTCATCAGTGAAATTCATGGATTCCGACCTCATCAATGAAGAGATGATGCCAGATGTTGATCCACTACAATCTGAATCAGATTCCGAATCATTGGACAATGGAAGTGATGATGAACTCAAGCCAGACACAGAAAATCCATTCATCAACCATCAATGCCAGAAATCCTTGGATCAAGATTCTCCCACAAAGACAAATTTATTCCTTCCTTCCAACCTTCAGTTATTGGCATTTGACACATCAGTGAGCAAATTGATTTCTGCAGAATTGAAATTGAGAGAAGCTCAAGCAGACAGTGCCCTTCACCAAATTCAAATTTGTTTAGGTCACAAAGCATATCTATTTCGGAAAAACATTCGATTGACATCGGGGACAAAGCAGAAGACAAGGGCTTGGAAAGAGGTTTATTCTGTGGAAGCCCATGTCAAGCACCATGCAAGAGTTTATCGTCTTGCCCAAAAAGCCTTGGTCTCTCTTGGGGCATCTCCTGAGACATTGGAAAGGTATAAGTTGCTTAGGCAAGATGAACTCACAGCGACTACTGCTTTGGTGGATCTGAAACAACCAGGCCAAAAAAACAAGTCGTTAGTGTGGTTTTGGAACATGGTTATGGACTGGGACATTGCTGGCAATGACTGGATGGAAGAATGTGAGTCTTCCCCTCCTTCCAATCTCAGTTTTTTGAATTTGAGTCAGTCTATCAGGTTCACTGGCTAAGGTCGAATGCCAATTTTTGCCAATGGACAGAGGAATTGACATTGGTCAAGAAAGAAATGAAGTGGACCATTAGTTCCTTCCAAACCAAAGCTGAGACTTGGAGAAATCGAACAGGGTTGGTTATTGGACATGGATCATCAGGAAAACAATGTTATGCTGCAAGGCAAGCAGCTATGTGGGATCAATTTGCTACACAAGCAGAAAGAATGTTTGGGATTTTCATTGCTTAAGGCATGTCAACTAACAGCTAGTCATCCATTGGCACCAATGTTGTAAAACTTTTCAAATACACGTAAATAGAAGACACCTGTGACTTCAACTGCGATATCCTAGCCAACTTAGTTCCAAAACCTTGAAATGTCCAATGTCATCGAATGTCAGCAACTCCTCAACCTTTTGGCGCATCACATTCAGTTGGTGATTTTAGCTATGGCAGTAAGCTGGGATAGCATGTCTCCAACACAATGAGAGACGTGGCTGTTGAATATGCAGAATGAAATTGTGAGTGAAATGACTAATTCTATTGAAATACACTCCATTTGTTGCAGGCAACAGCAACGGCATGCATCGGAATGGCTCAACTAGGGGGGATCATTTTGGAAATACTGGAAATTATTTGGGGAATGGCAAAAGCAATATACAGTTATACCCTGCCATATGTATGGGCGAAGCTTCTTTTTACACAGGAACTCCCGATTGAATGCACAGCACTTTGTGCAAAAGCATCTTCACACTGGGCAATGGTGGCAAGAACAGCAAGGATCAGCAGCCAATGGTTCAAGGGATGTGCTTATCATGTTTGCCGGATATTTTTCCGCAGTTGTCTTGATGGAGGTAATATTTATGTTTCCATTCATCATATTTTTCATGGTTGAATCATTCATAGGAAGATACAGCTGCTGGTTTTCGGATGGCTTATGAATCGGTAAAGGAAGGTGGAATTTTGGCAAAGGAAGACTCTGTAGATTTTTCTGGACTTTGGCAGGTAAGATAGGTTCTGCATGCATGCCTTCAGGCTTCTTAGCCCTCCATTTCTTTGCACAGGCACTCAAGGAGACCCACAAGGAACTCCGAGAAATGCCGGTTTTTCATCCTGGCAGGAAAAGCCCAATGCCAGTGTAGAGATCCAGATCCCTGTGGTCTCGGATTCTCATACTTTCCCTTATATTCCCCATTCCTCTACTATCATTTATATTCCTCCTCCCCTTCCCTTCATATCCCCTCTCCTCACATTTCTTTCTTCTCATATTTCACCATTCTTCAGTACAGTCCCATTATAGATACTATACAGTAGCTATATAGTGTTCCCTGTACATAGTTACAAACAAGTGAGTTTTGGGTTCTGACCCCACAGACAAGGACTTGCACACTCCGATTCGCGCCTACAACAGCCGCAATCACTACACCGGTGGCATCGACTAGCAAATTGGCTCCAGATGTTCTGCCTATAACAACATTAGATGATGTTCTGAAGACACCGACCTCAGCCAACCCCAATGCAATGGATGCCGATGAATGCCAGGAAAAGAAGAAAGGCAAGAAGAAGTCTGAAGGTAAGCAGTGCTTGTCTGAGCAATGTCCTCAAACAATAACAGTTGAACATTTCTGAATAGCCGTCCCTCTCCTGCCATGATTACCATCATCATTTGTGTCAAGTCTGTCTGCTGAACAAAAGGCCAAACTTGCCAAGTATCTTGAGGCCATCCAGGCTCAAGTGGTAGAGAGCTACGAGATTGTTCAAAAACAGACACTAGATAGACTTGAGGATGGTGAGATGTTGAAAGAGAGATGGTTGAGGTTTGTTGGGACAAGAATGGAGATGTTAATCTAATGTATTGATAATTCTACATTAGACCAAGTCCAATGAGCATTTGATGAGTTGGATCGGTGTGTGTCAAGTCCAATTGGTCTATGTCAAGTCCAATTAGCATTTAACCAGTCCAATTGTCATTTGGCAAGTTCTATCAGCATTTGGCAAGTCTTATCGGTGTTTGGCAAGTCCTATTGGCATTTGACAAGTCCCATTGGTCTTTGGGAGCTCTGATTGGCATTTGTCCACTCCAATGGGCGTATTGGTGTTTTTGGGGTATTAGGTCATTCTCTCAGGTCTGGAATTTCAACAATACATTGCTATACATTGGCTTGATTTTCTACCACCTGTCTGCCAATTTGATCTAACGTCATCCAAGAAACCGCCGGCACCCCTACCCCCTTGTGTACATTGTCTCTCATATAAAATGCAAGACATACCCGTTCACCTGATATTCTAAAAACCCCATGCCTCGAAATTCTTCCCCCAAGATGGACGAGTATTCCAGAATTGTATTGCAATTCTAGTCCAATGTTCGGTAATTCTAGAACAGCACCCTGGTATGGTCCAATGGTTGCCAAAATATTGTACCATTCTGCTCTTGAATTGTGGTCTTGATGCGCTGGTGTTCCCCGATTGCTGATCACTGACATCCCATTGAAGACCGATGGCCACTGGTTGATGACTTCAGTTAACAAAGGTTCTTTTGCCAGACGTCAAAGTGTCTCTCGGCCACACATGTACAATTGTGGGTGTGTAATGGCGAGGGTTGCTGATATGAGTGCAATTGATTCACAGGCAGCATTGAGCCATGTGTCGGCATTTGAGTCATTCAACGCCGATGATATCACAACCAGTTCATAGTTCATCTAGAACATGTGTGTCGGTCTTTGTCTCCACTTAATGTATGGCTCACTCACATCATGTCCTTGTTGAAACCAAGCAGGAGACAGTTCAACCGATCCCAGCATCATCCAAACACATCCAGCTTCATTGAGGAATAGTTTCGGGTCCAACCTCCAATTTTTCTTCGTTCCTGGCTTCATGCTTTGTCGTAAAGGGCCTTCCATGTGCCTCATGGTTGTGGCGAGTATCGACTACTGACACCATATATATGAATTCTGGAATCATACATCACAGGACTTACTTGTCTTGTTGGCGTCAACGTGTCAGGAAGATACCAACAGAGTATCCTCCCATGCTGATCTCTTATGGTCATGGGTGTATCAACCTTGCAAGGTGGATTTGCAATCAATGGATACCGGGATGTAAGAGCTGCCTCTTTTATGGTGTTGAATCCAGTGGGTTTTGGACCCAGCCTGGTTGAATACTGGTCAGCATCCCAAGTCAAAGTTACTGGAAATAATATTGAGTACTTGGAACTATATTTGAGCTATATCTTTACTGGGATTTTGGTATGCTATGACCAATTGATACACCAGCAGCTCACAATCACAAACTACCTGTGTACTGAATTCCAGAGGTGGGAGAATTAACTGGATATGAGGTGATGGTTGGGATATTTGCTGGTTGAATTTGGCGATGAGATATGAGGATATTTTGTCCATAAAGTGGAGGATTGAAAGGGATGAAGGGAGTTGGCTCATGTTTGAGAAGGAAGAATTTGTTAACATTATAATGCAGTTGAATTAGTGATGTTGATTACCAACCTGAGCGTTACACACCAGTAAAAAGTAAAAAACTCCCATGCAAGCCCATCGGTGTTGGAATAGTGATAGTAATGCCATCCAATGTCAACCCATTGGTTCAGGGCTGGCGAAAATGATAAAATCCCCGACGCTGATGCCAATGTTAACACCAATGAAGCACTGATGATAACACCATTGAAGCACCAATGATAACACCAATAACTACTCTGATAACAACACCAATGATAACACTGATGACAAAGCCGATGACAACTCCGATGACAAAGCCGATGATAACACCGATAACAAAGCCGATGAGAACTCCGATGACAATGCCGATGATAACACCAATAATAACACCGATGATAACACCGATGACAATGCTGATGACAATGCCGATGACAACTCCAATGACAATGCCGATGACAACAGCGCTGATAACTCTGATGACAACATGGATGACCACACCGATGCCGATCCCTACACCTAAGATGAGTAAACAGCCATCCCAGCCAGTGTTGGCCCAATGGTCTGAGACAGGTGACATAATCCCAGTGTCAGCCCAATGGTCTCAGACCATCCACTATACTCTAGCACTTGACTCAGCCCACCAGTATCACATGGTACATATGTCACTCCTCAGTTGCCCTGTCAAGTACCTAACAATAATAATTTCTCAGCCCATCTCAGCTGGCCCAACTCAAACCCAACATTGTCAACCTTAGTTGCCCAGTCACATACGGGGTAAGTCATGGCATGGTGTGCATTGGACCAATACCGTTCCTGTCAGACACCATGCCATTTCATTCTGTTTCACTTCTCGCCTCACTTCTCCATCATATATCCTTTTCTATCACACATTACATCTCCTATCTCTTCCTTTCTTACTTCTTTGTTCTAATTTCGTCTTTGATTCCTTTCTTTGCACTTTTACTGACTCCTATCAATATCTCTTTATCCTAGAAACCTTTCTGATGTTTACTCCTACTCAATCCTTTATTTCTAACCTTTCCGATTCTCCGATATTTCGTTCCAACCTTCCAATCGTATGTATTGTAGCCTTACCTACAGAGAAAAATACGACTTTCCCTCCCTCTCAATCTCAGTCTAAGAGCCATAAAGCTCTCCTTAGCTAGTGCTCAAGTTATAGTCTTGAGCCCTTCAGTCTCGTCCTTCAATACCAATATTATTGTTGCGACCATGTTTGCGAAGTCGCACAGTTGACCGCAACTGTCGCACTGTACGTTCTTATTGTTCAGAAACTTAGTAGTAGTTTCCACACTTTCCCAAACCTTCATACGTGTAGTAGTCATCTTCACATTCTCGCACATCACCTATTAGGTAGTTTGTTTAGGGATCTCCCCCTTTTATAGCTACCTATAACATATCAGTGTCTTCAAGTCATCATGTATGGTCAATGACAGAGTATTGTCCAATCAGAGCATAGGACTTGGCATATCTTCATGGGAATGTAGTGGTGTCACATGCTGTCAAAGCAAAAGACAGGGGCAAAAAGGTGAAAATTGTAACAGACATCCAGTGCATTGTAGCTTATGACATGGATGGCCAGTCCAAAGAACTATGAGCCTCATCCATGTGGCACAACCATCATGATGCACTTCACACTTCAAAGGTTTTGTACTATTTGTCACTGACATTACTTCAGTAAGCATCATAATCCCTCAAACAAGATTTCTCATGACTCTCCAAAAGCAAAGAGTTCTATGGAAGACCATTTCAGGTCTGACCTCCTCCCAAGCTCAAAGAAGCCCCATGCTGCCTGAAGGCTATATGACACACTGGGCAAAAATGCCTTTTTGTCTACAAATAGCTTGAAAATATAATCCAAAAAACTAAATTTGGACATATCAAAATGGCTTCTCCAATAGATAAATAAAGTCCATATTCTCCATTGACTTTGGAGAGCACGGAATTGATAACCAAAATAATAGATAAATATTGTATTTGAGTCTTATGCAGGAAAGAATTTTTGTATACCCTAAATTATGCACAAATTTCTGACTTTGTAGAGACAAAAAGATCAACTTCGAAGCTCTTCAAATACAAAGGCCGAATTGCCATATGGGGAACCGAGAATACCATATGGGGAAATACCGGTTCCCCATATGGCAATCCGTTTCAAGCTATTTGTAGACTACAAAAAGGCATTTTTGCCCGGTGTGTGAATAGAATATTGATTGTAATTTTGTATATTTGTCACGTGTGCATCCAAGCTACTTGATCAATTTCCCAATAGAGTTGCTATGTAAACCATCTAATCACAAACTTGCAGGAATGACGCCAAATTAGAAATCGTGCAAGGCAAATCAGTGGCCATAGCCCGCTTGAGTGGAAGGGTGCATGTGATGATATGAAAGCGAATTAGAGTGATTGTGATTATGTTGGTGATTATGCTGGTTCTGGTTTCCATGGTAGGACGGCGCACTGCGCTCACTATGGGTGGCTGGTGTCGATTCGATGCTTTCACCAAACCCAAGCTCCAAGAACATGTTGCGCCAGTAGTGGGCGTCAAGTTCAGAGCCGTGTTGAGGAACTGACATATTTGAATTGCTATATGAGGTCGAATAATTCATCGGACCACCACCTCGAGCAGAGGTATCTGTGGGATATTCGTTGGAATGGGGTGTAGGATGTGCGGGAAGATGTGGAGATGCCGGAAATTGGAAGGTTTGCACGTGCGATTCAGTCATGGGTTGATCATATACTTGAGGTGGTGAGTGTCCGGATGATCCTTTCGATCCTGTCGTCCCCGAAATTCTCGTGAGTCATCCTTTTCTACGAGTGAGGTCTCACCATGTAACCTAGGATCAATCGGCATCCCTTCGAATGGTTCCGATTCATTCCAACGAGATTTGAAAATGTCGTTTGCCACAAGGCTGCGCAGGAACCGGGCGTGATAAGCAGCTGATGTCGACGCCGGTGAAAGAACCGAAGCTTCAAAGTACGCGTCCGCAGTCTTTGAAATAAGGGAATGGATTTCATGGGCGGTTCCTTCATGTATTTGAGCCAGCGTGTTGGAACTGCGGAGGAGCTATCGGCCGTGTCAATTTCGTGGTTTCAGAAGAAGACTAAATATTGTACTTTTAGTAAGAAAACCGCGGAGTATGCTGTCATGACGGTAACAGAGTCCTGGCCGTAACGCTGGGCAAGTAAATGGTAAGCTTTTCTTTATTGGAGGATGTAGCCGCCTACCAGCATGCTCATGTCCACAAAGTCCTTGGAAACAATTTGAAGGGTCTCTAATGCGCTTGTGCAACATGCTGTTAGTGCTTGCAAGCTGGGACTTGTGCGACTTGTCTGAACGAGTCTGAGCGAGACGTGGTAAATTCAGGTAACACACAAACCGGAGACATGAATGCCTGGATGCCGAAACTATTCAGGAATAGCCTTACGTGCAAGCGAAGAAAGTTTAGGAGTGAAAAGTGGAACGATTCTCCGCCAGCTGGTGAAAAATGTAAACATTCAGCGAGATCTACATCTGACGACAAACGCACCACGTTGCATCTCGCGCTGCCAAGTGTCCATCCATTGAGTCAATTTGCCGTTGCAATTACGCAGTACGATCTCGAAGTTTACGTCGTTGTGATTGGCGACGGGTACTCCCTTAGTCGAATAAAACATTTCAGTCGTCTCGGCCTGTGAAGGTAGTAATAAGCCAAGTTTCTCAAGTACAGGTGAATGGGTGCATGCCGCGATTCGGCGGAGTTGGACGAAAGCTGCTACGATGACATCCTCTGGTCGGATGGCACTACCGCCCTCCTCATGCCAAGTACTGGAGTGTCTAATAAGGTCGTCCTAGAGAGAATTTAATCTTCATAGCCAAAGGACAAACTGGTGAGCACAGACTTCAGGTAGCATCCAATGCCTTCCGGTCTGCATGCTCAGGCTTCGATCATGAACAAACAGTACAAGGTACGTTCGCTCGCGGTTGCGGCGTTCCCGCATCTGGAATTCAGTCTCGTGGTTCGGGGGACTTCTCACATAACGATTGAGGCCTAGTTCTACAGCCATACGGCAAGCCTAAGAAGAGTGTGAGGATTTGCCCACGGTGTCCATGCAAAGTGCAATTCACATAACCAATGTACGTCCATGTGCGCTGGATGTCCGTTTGAGTACCAAGGCAATGCAGATTGATTTCTGAACTCACATTATCATCCGGGTCCTTCCAGTAAGTGAGGCATGCAAAGGCTTGGACTACTTCTACCCGCTTCCACGATTCAGCAAATGCACGGGTAGCAAACTCATGCACCAATTTTTGGCAAGGCTTGAACAGTTCTGGTTTGAAAAATTTGCAACCTGCCGTGATCAAGGTGGTGAAGAGGAACGGACATTTTGAACGAACGTAAGGAACAGAATGCAGCGCAGGGTCGAACAAATTGACAAAAGGATTCAAACGCAAGAAAATAAGATCGAAAAGAACTTGGGCTTGATCTTCTTCGATGATGCCAGCAGTGACAGGGTCGTTGAGGCCGCTTTGAATAACAGGGGTCCGAAGCGGCGGGGGAAACGAATCCCCGCGGTTTGAGGAACAGGATGCAGCGGGGTTTTCATCCTCAGAATTTAGGATTACGCCAAAGAAGGAATTCCTCTGGTTTTCCTTTCTGATCAATTTGGCAGGAAAGAGACCTTCTTCGGCACGATCACCATCATCTTCGTTGTCTTCATTCACATCCATTGAACGCGAGCCGTTGCTAGATGGAGGATAGTCAGGATTTGTTTGATAAGGAAGATTGAGGGGAGGCAGTTCGTTGGATGGGAAATGTGTGCTGGTAGGAGAAACGTAATGATCGACTGGACGCAAGACGCCGGTGTACCGAGAATTGTGAGCATTTCCACGGGAATCGGATACAGGGTAAGGAGAGACAGCGTTGGAATCCGCTGACTGTGACTTCAGTTTAGCGGTATTAAGTCCCTTTTCAAGACGGCGTAACATTTTTGAGGCCTCGGACAATCTATATAGCTGTGGTAAGCAACTTTGAAAGATTGCAAATGCAAGACAAACTTTGAGCCAGGCTTTCGACCACGACGATGTTTCTCAAATATACATCTGCCGATGGAACGTAAGGGAAAGAGTAAAAGTGAGGGAAAGTGAGCATACTCCACATTGGCGCGTTTGCAACGTTGACATTGTTTCTGGCCATCCTCTGCACCCACACACTTCATCTGAATTAAAATTGTAGTGAAGACAAGAGAACGGATAAAGGAGACTTGGAGACCTTTGCCGCTCGACATACAGTACAGGCTCTGGCGCCTCGGACGACTGGGGGTTTTGCGATGGAACTGAGGAAGCTGAGGTCGGTTGAGAGGATGAAGGGAAGAGGGGGAAAGCATACGCGGACTTTGACTGGTCATGATCAAGGACAGAGTCGGAAGGATGTCCCTTGAGAACATCCATGATCAACGGTGGAGCGTTTCACGACCGGTTAGCGGAAGATAACGGATATGAGAGCAGGAAATGCGGAAGTGCTTGGTTGGTAGTGTTAGTTGCACGAGCAAAAGGCAAAAGGCTAGGAAGCTACAGCGCTACAGCCCCGAGGATTATGAATGACATGAGTTGCCGAGTGGGTAAATGGTTATGTAATATTTACCCGGTAAAGGCGAAAACCCTTTCTGACCCTCGTGACCTCCTTTTTAATCAGCTTCCCGGCAATTCGGATACTATGAATGATGCCGAAGAACCGTCTTCCGAGGATACCCGCGGTGCCTTAAGAATAAATGACCGCGTTCTTTCGGCATTTCCCTTAGTGGTGGCTGTGTACCTAAATGTAGCCATACATGACAATTGAAGGTGTGGCATAGAGATTCATAAATAAAAGATGAACCGTTTGTGCATTTCTACTGGAGTGCCATACAGTAATCAATGGCTCCTTTGCACACCAAATATTAAATCAACCTACCACACATAATCAAAATAATTCCTCAAAATCTTAGTAGACAAAATGTTGCTCATATATTCAAAGACCTCTCAAAGGAATCCATTTGTATTTGAGTGTGTTATGATCAAAACATTAGTGTTCAAAGGAGTGATCAGATTTCTCTATGCTCTGTACATATTCCAGCTGTTTGCAGCAAGCTTGAAACTAACTCAAATTTTTTAAAGTTTAGAAAAAGGAAAGTAATTACCTGGGTTTAAATAAATAATTACTATAGTCTAATCATGCTCAAAGAAGTCACAGGACTTAACCAGTCACTACCATGACTCTACAGCCATCCTACTGGCTAATCCTTGGAGTGTCATGTGTACTCCCGCTTTAGCTATTTACCAATTACCATCAGGGTTATTGCATTGTCTCACTCTGCTCCTTTATTTTCATGGTTATATTCCTTGAGGGAAACTCTTGTCCTATCATCAAGGGCTGCAGTCTTCCCTCAAGTAAGCATTTATTTTTGGTTACCTTTTGCAGTTATCCTTCTCACAGACCTTTGCATTCTTCAGTTATATCTTCATCAGTCCTTGCACTCTCTTTCATCATACCTCCAATCAATTCTTCTCAATCTCATGCCCCAACATGAAGAAGTAGGCAAATGCACGGATTGGGCAGATCAGCGCGGATCATGGATACGGATCAGTCCAGATACGGGTGCGGTTCAGTTATTTGTGATCCATTGATCCACTGATCTGTCCCTCAGATCTCAGTAGATCAGCTGACTTTCCATTATATTGTGGCTCGTACTCAGGTTCAAATTACTCCTAAAATGCCAACCAAGCGTGCTGGCAAAAGAACCAGGTCCACAGCTAATCAACGTTCTACTAAACATGGAAAGAAAAACCCAGTCGCTACTGATAAAAGTCCCATTGCCATTGATAGTACTAGCACCGATTTGGCCCCTGAAAACAGTTTGGTTGATGAGTCGGATGAAGAGTCCCACCCCAGCAAAAAGAGTCATCACAGTGTCGAGGTGGAGGAAGTGTCTGATGATGAAGAGGAGAGTGAGTCCAAAGAGGCAGAACTTGGTGAGTTCATTCTATGAACTAGTGCAATATTAGTATTATTGTTGTAAGATCCGAGAGCGAGCAGCAAATGCTCGAAGGTGAACATTTTTAGTATTTTTTATTGTTCTTACTGCACATATTAGCTTACTGGATGTATTCGGTACACTATGCGTTTGCTACGGGCCCAGCCAAATGCCCCGTTCACCCATCATCTCGCAACGATTATTACAACAAGTATTTCAACAAATTGTCATCAGAGCGGCTGAAAAGAGTTGGACCTCACCTGTTTATGGGTTTTTCCGAGCCAATCCACTCATTGAATACAAAAATGCTTGGCATTGTCATGTGTTCAAGTGCACTGCCAAAGGGTGCACTGTCAGCATCCAGAGGTTTTTGAACCAGAAGGACGCGTCGACCAGCAACTTGCGGAGACACACCAAAAAGTGTTGGGGTAGTGATACGTTGAAACTTGCTGACTCGGCCAAGGGTCCTCAGGAAGTCCATGATAAGATCACTGGCACGATACTTAGTGAATGGCACGGGTCTACTGCAGGTTTTTTTCTGCGATCCGTACCCGTACCCGTCATTACCCGTACCTATTGCCACAGGTACGGGTTTGCGGGGGTTTCATCCGCAGGTCTTCAGTGGTGTCCGGGTGGTGGCACACTACCATTCTCCCAGTTACCTCGTGGTTGCAGCGCCAACGTCAATTGACATGGCGGTGCGCATCCACGAGGTACATTGGTGGTGGGTTGCAGGGGTTAATCTGTGGGTCTGCAGTTGTGTCTGGGTGGTGTTGGGCACACCACCATCCTCCCGGTTACCTTGTGGTTGCAGCGCCAACGTCAATTGACGTCGCGGTGCACATCCGCAAGGTGTATTTGCGGTGGGATGGCCGTGGCCTTCGTCATGGGTTGTGCTTGTGGTCATGATTGGGGTCGTGGTCGTGGTGGTGCTGGTCATGGTCATGGTGGCCGTTGTTGATGTTGTTGTTGCCGTTGTCGATGCTGTTGCCGTGGTTGATGTTATTGCCATCATCGTCGTCCTATTTGGGGTTCCGTGGGTTACCTGTCATAGTGGTGGTGGCCGCCATTATCCTCGCCACCTGTCATCCTCGCAGTGTTTATGTTGTTACTGGTCGTCATTGTTGTAATTAGTAGCGAAGAAAAAAAAACCAAGAAAAATGCTTACCTACTGCAACGGAGGGTGGGTGCACCACTTCCCCGCTGCCCTTCTCCCTGCGTCCCATCGCTGTCCATCGTTGTTGTTGCCATTCTCTGTCGTATGCCGTTGCTGGTTGACAGCTAACTGGATGTCACGTGATTGTGACCTTAACACGATGAACCCATGTGACCTGTGCTGCAGGTACAGGTTTTGGCCAGGTCCAGATTTGGCTACCTGTACCCGTACCCGTGGCAACCCGTGACTAAAAACCCACTGGGTCGCTGTACCCCTGCAGTTCACTAGCGATACTGCGGGATGGGTCTGTCACTGCGGCTTTCGAAAGGAAGGATAAAGAGAAAGTAACATACTCGCATCAGCAACATACTAAGCAGACAACTAAGTGCGTTCTCCTGTTCCTTTTGTGGACCCTGGTTGATGCTTGGCAGGGCCGAGATTGTTCATTGGGTTGGGTCGTGCCTACCAATTATATCATTAAAACAAGGCATTGCCACAATAGCATATGTGTATAATACCACGTACTTTAATGAAAGGCCTGTCATTCATTTTATGACGACATTTTTATGATGATGACAGGACAATGACAATGGGAGATTATCAATGCATTTTCATTGGTGTTTTCATTGTGTTTTCATTACTGATGGGTGAGGGTGGGTGCTGGGCATTATCATTGCGTTTTCATTGGCGTTTTCATTGCGTTTTCATTACTGATGGGTGAGGGTGGGTACAGGGCATTATCTTTGCATTATCATTAGCATTTTCATTACTACTGGGTGGGGGTGGGTACTGGGCATTCTTATTGCATTATCATTAGCGTTTTCATTACAGATGGGTGAGGGTGGGTACAGGGCGTTATCATTGCATTATCATTAGCATTTTCATTGCATTTTCATTACTGATGGGTGGGGGTGGGTACTGGGCATTGTCATTGTGTTTTCATTGGTGTTTTCATGAATAATGGGTGTGGGAGGGTACAGAGCATTATCATTCCATTATGATTGGTGTTTTTTTCATTGCATGTTCATTAATAATGGGTGTACAGGGGATTATCATTGTGTTATCATTGGTGTTGTCCATGCATTTTCATTAATCATGGGTGGGGGGTACAGGGTGTTATCATTGCATTTTTATTATGTTTTCATTAATAATGGGTGGGGGTGGGTATATGGTGTTGTCATTGCGTTATCATTGGCATTTTCATTAAAAATAGATGGGGTGGGTATAGAGAGTTATCATAGTGTTATCAGCCCCAAACATCCCCCATCAGCTGCACATCACCCTGTCACCAGCCCCCACCATCACCTATCACCCCATCACCACCCTCCACCATCCCCCATCATCTGCTCATCACCCCTATCACCTCTCCATCCACCCTCCACCATCCCCCATCACCACCCTCCACCATTCTCCACCATCTCCCCATCCACCCTGTACCATCCCCCATCATATTCCCATCCCCCCATCACCTCTCCATCGCCTTCTCACCAACCCCTACCATGTCCCATCATCCCCCACCTTCCCCCATGTCCCCCCCTGTTACCTTTTCGCCCTGCTTTTCGCCCTGCTTACTCATCGCTCAATTCCCACGGCCACTTTCCCACGGAGAAGTGCCAAGTCCCACGTTCCTATTGGTTACCACTCCTTCGGTTCCAGGTTCTCGCGCTTCGACATCACCACATGTATGATCAATCACATGTCTGGTTATCGTCCAATCACGTCGTGCTTACTCATCCAAGATAAGAGGGCATATTGCCATTGGTTGGAGATTAGAGAGCTTATTGCCATTGGCCAGAGATAAGAGGGAGTTATGCCATTGGACGATAGAGTAAGACCTCCCCTCAAGTTTGTTCCCTATATATATCATTGCAGTATGTACCTTGTACCTTACGTTTAGTCTGGTTTATCCCACCGGATCGTTAATATACTCCCTTCTCCCCTTCATCGTCTGAATCAGTCTTGAGTCTGTTTGTTGTCGGAGTCGTCCCGTAGACGATTCGTAACAAAAGACTAAACGTCCCTCTCTCCCCCGACAAACCGACTCACGTCATGAAGACGCTTGCCTATAGTTACTGCGTTTGTAATCGGTTTATCCGATACAAAGCCTATACAAGCCCCCGACCTCGAACCCGTACCTGAACCCAGTAGCCCACCACGGCGGAGTACTTTTACTTCGAGGACGGTTACGAAAACTCTGAATATCACCTACCCTGTAACTCCTTCCCTCCTTACCTCTACGACCCCGACCATCCCGATTACAATTATCATCACCAACCGTCCACCCTACCCACACCCTCACCAACACCTTCCGTACGGTCAGAAGAATTGATTGAGACCGTACCTATCGAAACAATAACCGAACCTGTCCGTGTTGTAACGCCTGATCGACCAAAAGTCTGGCCGTTCTATCGTTCCACAAACCCACCCAACCCCTATAATCATTTTTTCGATTCCTTCCACGGCACCGAACCAGCTTTAAGCAGAGATCCAGTCGACATCCCCTCTGGTCTAAGTGAAGACACTGAGTGGCAAAGAGGCAAATTACCCGTTGCCCCCGCTCAACAAACTCGAGACATTCCCATCACCACTACCGATACTCGTGTCATCCAATCGAGACCACAGAAGTTTGTCAATTTCATCCGACATCACGCAAAAGCCACCGCATCTCTCCATCGCTCGGTCGAACGCTGGATATCTCGACTGTTCGCCGTCTCCTCCATCCCCATAACGCCCCCTTCCAACATCGCCTCATCTTCTGGAAGTGGGAAGCAGGTCGATACCTCGAAGAACAAGGATTCCCCGACGTCATCGGTGTCCCCGGAAAATCCTTCTTGGTGACCGACTTACCCTTGGTCTACCCGTATTATCGTACCGTCGTCTGGGCTAAAGAATATACCCCATTCGAAGACCATTTCCCCGTTGACTGGAAAGTCCTCGTACACTCGGGTCTGAAAAGATCGTACGAAGATTATCGTGAAACTCTCCCCATTCCCCCCGCACACTTTCCTCGAACTCTACGATCTGATTACGGCGGTCCTATCCGTTGGCTCCCTGACCCCTTAACACGCCTTGATCATCGGATCACACGTCTCTGTAACACACGAGCATTGAATAGCGATCCCGGATTACAGCGACTGATCAAACGTCTCGGGTCACGCCAAAGAAAATACATTTCTAACTGGACCACCAGCCCCGCCTACGATCATTACCTCCGACGAAAGAACCGTTCATCCAGACGGAAACATTGAAACATGGCTTCCATGAAATCCCTCCTCCCCCTTCCCCCCAAGTTCAACGGTGACAAAGAAGAATTTCGTTCGTTCATGCGAGCGGTTATCATCTTCTTGGCTGCCAATTCGACGTATTTCGAAGATTTTGGGACCACGGATAATCCTCTCCCAGTCGAAGTACGACATGAAAGGAAGATCTTCCTCGTCCTGTCGCTGATGGACAAGGGTGTTGCTGCCGAATGGGCCAACGACTTCTGCGATACAGTCGCAGTTGACTATCACACTCGGCTAGCCGCACACACTCCTGGAGATCCAGATCCCCCCCAGATGGATTGGGGAACATGGCCTGTCTTCACTGCGTCGATACAGGCGCAATTCGACAAACCTGACGACAAACGAGACGCCGCGATCAAGCTCAACGCGCTCCGTCAGGGCAAGTTGACGGCTGATGAGTTCTGGCTTCAATTTGAAGTCTTATATAAACGCGCTGGGTGGCATCCGATCACCCAACAGGAGCAACTCATCCCGCTCCTCGAAGACCACTTGAACAAACCGCTCGTCGACCGAATCTTCGGTCTCGAGCATATGCCCACTACCGTCGCGGAGTGGAAGACGAAGACCATCTTGTTGGACCGCCAATGGCGTCGTCGCAACGAGATCGAACGACTTACGGGTGGAAGTAACCCGACGAAGAAGAGTGAGAAGTCAAAGGCGACTTCCACGTCTATTACAGCTGCCGCAGTGCCTGTACGAACGAAAGACCCCGACGCCATGGACGTCGACCGAGCCGCTGTCGCGGCTGAGAAACTGAAGCAGCCTATGTCTGCTGAACGAACGGAGTTGATGAAGGCCGGACTTTGCTTCAATTGCAAGCAACCTGGACATCTCTCTCGCAATTGCCCGTCCCGCGTACAACGTGTACGCGTATTGAATGTCGAACAGGAGCAACACGTGCGCTCCATGAACACTGAACCCGCGTCAAGCGGTCAAGACATCATTCAGATGCTTGAGGCTCGTTGCGCCCAGCTCGAGGATGAACTTGCCGCCGCGAAAAAGGATTTTTAAAACGGTCGAAGAAACGCATGGACTCTTCGACCACGTCTCAGTTGTCTACCGCTCCCCCTGTACTTATATCACCGATTATTGTTGAATTTGATCGTGTGTTATCCGAACTCCAGACAATGAGACAAGACATGCAGAAAGAAATGAAAGAACAAACGGAACGGTGGCCTCAGTCGAAGCTACCAAAGAAACAACAAATGCCGATTACACAACCCGAATACACTGAGACGCCAGTGGAAAGGAAACCGGTATCTATTACGGTCGCGTCACGACAACCTATTATCGGAAGTGAGTTCAATGCCGAGGAAACGATGGTCGCCATCATGAATACCGATATGTATGGTGCCCTCGACCTCATGAATGATTGGGACATCCATGGACAACATACCATGAAGATCGGTCCAGGATTAGTCATCAAATTACGGCGAATGCCCATCGACAAAGCCATTGAATATTTGATCACGGAACTCCCCCAGGCATACCAGCAACCCCCAGCACAGAAAATAGAACCGATCACAAAACCCACTGCAGTCAAGATCCATAAAATGCGTCAGATGGAACCCCTCATCACGAAAGCTGACAAACGATCCGCAGAATGGAGGCTTCGAGAAGTCAATCAACGGATCGAACAATTGGTTGCATCGCAGGATGACAGTACCATGATGATGTCAATCAGTGTCAAAGGTCAACTCACCACTATCGACGACCAACGAAGGTTTTCTGTCACCTGTCTCTTGGATTCAGGTTGCACCGTCTCAGCCATTAATTCCGGCTTCGTACAACAACATCATCTCACGACACAAAAATATGAGAAGCCTTTCCCTAGTTACAACGGGGATGGTACAATGTCTAAAGATGGATTAATCACGGAGTACGTTGAGATGAATTTACGGCTCGGTGAACATATAGAACGGATACATCTCACGGTCATCCCCCTGGCAAAAATCGACATCTATCTTGGTTTTGATTGGCTGAAGAAACACAATCCCGAAATCGATTGGCTGACCCAAACGATCGACTTTACTCGTTGTCTCTCTGTCTGTGGTCATTCTCCTGGCAAAATCGAAGGTGTTATGTTCAAAACCGCGATTTATGACAAGCCCGCTTGGTATCGCGCCTTCCAGACAAAATCGACAGAACTGGCTCGCGCCAAAATGACCAATGATGGTGTCAAACCAGAACAGTCTGTCGTCGATCAATTACCAGACGTATACAAAGATTATGCCGACGTCTTCGATCCCAAGGCCACCGATTCAATGCCACCGTCACGACCATGGGATCATGCGATCAACCTGAAACCGGATGCCCCCGACCACTTGAATTGCAAGCTTTATCCGCTGTCACCCCCAGAACGCGAGAAACTTGACGAGTTTCTCGACGAAAATCTAAAAGCTGGCAAGATTAGACCGTCAAAATCACCTTACGCCTCACCATTCTTTTATGTGCATAAGAAGGATGCTACCGAGCTACGTGGTGTACAAGATTATCGGAAACTGAACGAGCATACTATTCCGGATAATTACCCGTTGCCGTTGATTGACGATATCATAAATCAACTCGATGGTGCAGAGTACTTTACGAAGCTAGATGTTCGTTGGGGTTTCAACAACATACGGATCAAGGAAGGCGATCAGCATAAAGCCGCATTCCTGACACCAAAAGGGTTATTCGAACCGACGGTGATGTTCTTTGGTCTGCGAAATTCTCCTCCGACGTTTCAGAGGATGATGAATCACATCTTCCGATATGAAATACGTGCCGGTTGGCTACATATCTATATGGACGATGTCATCATCTTTTCCAAGAATCTGGAAGAGCATCAGGAACGAACACGTCAAGTCCTACAGAAATTCCGGGACAATAAACTCTTCCTGAAAATTGGTAAATGCACCTTCGACACACAACGTGTAGAATATCTCGGTCTTATTGTCGAACATGGAAAAGTACGTATGGATCCCACAAAGACAGATGCGATCACCGATTGGCCTACCCTGAAGAACAAGAAAGAGTTACAATCATTTTTGGGCTTCCTCAATTTCTATCGACGATTCGTCCGGAATTTCGCACAGGTCGCATTGCCGTTGAACTCCCTAACTGGCAAGAAGGAATGGGAATGGAACACGGAACAACAAGTTGCATTCGACGAACTGAAACGAATCATCACAACGGACCCTGTCCTTGTCATTCCCAACAATCACGGGAAATTCAAGATCGAATGTGATGCCTCAGATTTCGCAACCGGCGCTATCTTATCACAACAACAAGATGATGGCACATGGCATCCAGTAGCTTTTCTGTCAAACAGCATGTTACCTGCGGAAAGGAACTATGATGTCCACGATAAGGAATTACTCGCGATCATCCGATGTTTCGAACAATGGCGACATTTCCTTCTTGGTGCACCGGAAATTATCGACGTTTATACCGATCATCAAAACCTCACGTACTTTAGGCAACCACAAAATCTGACTCGACGACAAGCCCGATGGATCTCATTCCTCCAGGATTATATCTTCCAACTCCATCACCGTCCTGGCACCTTAAACCGCAAGGCAGACTTGCTCTCACGGCATGTTGACCACGACCGAGGTCTCGACGACAATAAAAATGTTGTCGCACTCCCTGACTCTTTGTTCATGGCTTCTATCGATACCACCACGATGAATCCCCAATGGCAAGAACAATTCATCAAACATAGGCTACAGTTAGACGAACAAGTCAGCGAAGGAGTAAAGGATCCTAGTTCCTCTTGGAAATGTATGGATGATGGTTTGATCTACCATAACGATCTGTTATATGTCCCGAAAGATGACCGTCTCCGAGGGGAAATCATACAGGAACATCATGATACTCCCTTGTCCGGACATCCCGGGCAGGAAAATACATTCCGGGCTATTACACGACATTTTACTTGGCCATCTCTCCGCGCTGACGTCAATAAATATGTCGCAGCGTGTTTACCGTGTCAACAGAAGAAAATCCATCAAGGAAAGAAACCAGGGTTGTTACACCCTCATACGATCCCTCCATACCCATGGCATACTGCCACAATGGATTTAATCGGCCCTTTACCCGAATCACAGGGTTTCAATGCCATCTTAGTAGTGATGGATAAGCTGAAGAAACAATCAGTCCTCATCCCTACCACTACTACATTGACCTCGGAAGGATCTGCACGTTTATACCGTGATCATGTCTTCAAGCGATTTGGTCTACCTCACATTATCATTTCTGATCTCGGGACACAGTTCGTGTCTGGTTTCACGAAAGAATTAAATCATTTGCTGGGAATCATCGGACATCCAACGACTGCATATCATCCACAGGCAGATGGACAAACCGAACGAGCAAACGCTGAAATCGAAACATATCTCCGTCTGTTCATCAACCAACGACAAGATGATTGGGCTGAGTGGTTAGCCTTAGCGGAATTCGCCTTAGCCAATCACGAATCTTCATCTACTGGCATGTCCCCATTCTATGCAACAATGGGTTTCCATCCGTGGAAAGGAAAAGAACCAGTCAGAGAAGAAATCGTCAATGAGTCTGCCGCCTCCTTCGCGGAACGAATGAATCGTATACAGGAACAGGCATCAAATGCTTTGGTCGTCGCACAAGAAAAAATGAAGAAGTTTTATGACAAGAAACATCGTCCCGCACCGGAATACAATGTCAGTGACAAAGTATGGCTAGAGTCCACGAATATCGACTCTCTCCGTCCATCTAAAAAGTTGGATGACAAACGATATGGTCCTTTCCCCGTTGTAAGGAAGGTTGGAAGATCATCCTATGAGTTGAAGCTTCCTTCTACTTGGTCAAAAAAGTATCCCATCTTCAATGAGGTCCTCCTGTCCCCATACGTCCCACCCGCCTTTCCACAACAAATAGCGACGTTACCACAACCACCTGCGGACATCATTGATGGGCAGGAAGAATATGAAATAGAAGAAGTCATCGATTCCGTCATTCGTAGGAATCGTCTGTTTTATCTCGTTCATTGGTTGGGATATCCCCGCGAGGAGGATTCATGGATACCTGCCTCAGAGACAAAGAATTGTAAGAAGCTTGTCTCCGAATTCCACCGTTTGCACCCTCGTGCACCCACGTCGGCAAACTTACGTATCTCCATCATCCCTCGACCTGTTGATGCTTCTCCGTTGCGTTCTCCCGCCACCGATGTCATTGTGTCCGTCGAACCCAAGGTCATCGCTTCGTTCCTCTCACGACAGGAAAATCATGACTTTCGGTCGTTCGCCTTCCCGACCTCAGTCCGTCGTTTGTGGTTGTTTGAACTTGGTGAGGTGAACGCTATCACCCATGTCGTCACAATCGGTACGCCAAGTACCCGTGGTCACTTCCGTGATGTCGCGGGGGGTCTCAGCAATCTCGCATTCAATGATGGCCGGCTGTCCACGTACGCATACCCAGTTGCCATGATGCATCGTATGCGTACCCCCCTTCCTTCGGCTCTACTTTGGGACCGGTACGACGTTCTGCCCCCTCTTCGTTTCTGCGAAGTACCACCCCGCCTCCTCTCCGATCACCCGGTCAACCCTTTCCTCCGGATCTTTTGATGGTCGCTCGTCCGCGACGACGTTAAACTATGATGTACAGAGTTGGGGGTTTGGAGACCCCCTTTCTGTTGTTGGCTACGATATAACTTATCCGCCAGATCTGCGACCCCCCGACACAGTCTGCCCCAAGCAGCCTTGCTGGCCGCCATGTATGGCACGTGGTCCGTCCCTGATATACCCTCTATTCGTTCTGTTTAATTTCCTTTCCCTTCCCCGTTCTTGTTCGCGCGGACGCGAACCTTGTGGAGGGGGTATTGTTACCTTTTCGCCCTGCTTTTCGCCCTGCTTACTCATCGCTCAATTCCCACGGCCACTTTCCCACAGAGAAGTGCCAAGTCCCACGTTCCTATTGGTTACCACTCCTTCGGTTCCAGGTTCTCGCGCTTCGACATCACCACATGTATGATCAATCACATGTCTGGTTATCGTCCAATCACGTCGCGCTTACTCATCCAAGATAAGAGGGCATATTGCCATTGGTTGGAGATTAGAGAGCTTATTGCCATTGGCCAGAGATAAGAGGGAGTTATGCCATTGGACGATAGAGTAAGACCTCCCCTCAAGTTTGTTCCCTATATATATCATTGCAGTATGTACCTTGTACCTTACGTTTAGTCTGGTTTATCCCACCGGATCGTTAATATACTCCCTTCTCCCCTTCATCGTCTGAATCAGTCTTGAGTCTGTTTGTTGTCGGAGTCGTCCCGTAGACGATTCGTAACACCCCCCACCTTCCCCGATGACCCCACCTCATTCCCCACCATTCTCCATGACCCCCACACCATTCCCCGCCATCCTCCACAACCCCCACACCATCCCCTGCCATCCACCACAACCCCCACACCATCCCCTGCCATCCCCCACAACCCCTACACCATCCCCCGCCATCCCCCATCACCCCCACACCATCCCCCGTCATCACACCATGCCATGACTTAACCCGTATGTGACCGGGCAACTAAGGGTGACAATGTTGGGTTTGAGTCGGGCCAGCCGAGATGGGCCGAGAAAATATTATTGTTAGGTACTTGACGGGGCAACTGAGAAGTGACATATGTACCATGTGAGACCGGTGGGCCGAGTCAAGTGCTAGAGTATAGTGTATGGTCTGAGACCGTTGGGCCGACATTGGCTGGGATTATTGTCACCGGTCTGAGACCGTTGGGCCGACATTGGCAGGAATAATTGTAACCCGTCTCAGACCGTTGGGCCGACATTGGCTGGGATGGGTGTCACCCGTCTCAGACCGTTGAGCTGACATTGGCTGGGATTATTGTCACCCGTCTCAGACCGTTGGGCCGGCATTGGCTGGGATGGGTTCACCCGTCTCAGACCGTTGGGCCGACATTGGCTGGGATGGCTGTTTACTCATCTTAGGTGTGGATCGGCACCGGTGTGGTCATTGGTGTTGTCATTCGAGTAGGTATTGGTCTTATCATCGGCATGGTCATCGGTGTTGTCATCGGTGTTATCATCGGTGTTGTCATCGGCGTTGTTATCGGTGTTGTCATCGGTGTTGTTATCGGTGTTGTCATAGGTGGTGTCATTGGAGTAGTTATCGATGTTATCATCGGTGCTTTATTCGTTGTTATCATCGGTGCTATTATCGGTGTTATCATCGGTGCTTCATCGGTGATATCATTGGTGCTATCATCGGTGTCATCATTGGCATCGACGTTGCGGATTTTATCATTTTCGCCAGCTTTGAACCAATGGGTTGACATTGGATAGCATGACTATCACTATTTCAACGCCGATGGGCTTGCATGGGGGTTTTTTATTTTTACTACTGGTGTGTAACGGTCAGATTGGTAATCAACATCACTCATTCAACTGCATTATTAACGTTAATCAATTCTTCCTTCTCAAACATGAGCCACCTCCCTCCATCCCTTTCAATCCTCCACTTTATGGACAACATATCATCATATCTCATCGCCAAATTTAATGAGCAAATATCCCAACCATCACCTCATGTCCGGTTAATTCTCCCACCTCTGGAATTCAGTACACAGGTAGTTTGTGATTGTGAGCTGCTGGTGTATCAATTGGTCATAGCATACCAAAATCCCAGTAAAGATATAGCTCAAATATAGTTCCAAGTACTCAATATGATTTCCAGTAACTTTGCCTTGGGATGCCGACCGGTATTCAACCAGGCTGGGTCCAAAACCCACTGGATTCAACGCTGTAAAGGAGGCAGCTCTCACATCCCGGTATCCATTGATTGCAAATCCACCTCGCAAGGTCGATACACCCATGACCATAAGAGATCGGCATGGGAGGATACTCTGTTGGTATCTTCCTGACACGTTGACGCCAACAAGACAAGTAAGTCCTGTGATGTATGATTCCAGAATTCATATATATGGTGTCAGTAGTCGATACTCGCCACAACCATGAGGCACATGGAAGGCCCTTTACGACAAAGCATGAAGCCAGGAACGAAGAAAAATTGGAGGTTGGACCCGAAACTATTCCTCAATGAAGCTGGATGTGTTTGGATGACGCCGGGATCGGTTGAACTGTCTCCGGCTTGGTTTCGACAAGGACACGATGTGAGTGAGCCATACATTAAGTGGAGACAACGACCGACACATATGATCTAGATGAACCATGAACCAGTTGTGATATCATCGGCGTTGAATGACTCAAATGCCGACACATGGCTCAAAGCCGCCTGTGAATCAATCGCACTCATATCAGCAACCCTCGCCATTACACACCCACAATTGTACATGTGTGGCCGAGAGACGCTTCGATGTCTGGCAAAAGAACCTTCGTTAACTGAAGTCATCAACCAGTGGCCATCGGTGTTCAATGGGATGTCAGTGATCAGCAATCGGGAAACACCGGCGCATCGAGACAACAATTCGAGAGCAGAATGGTATGATATTTTGGCAACCATTGGACCATACAAGGACGCCGTTCTAGAATTACCTAACATCGGACTAGAATTGCAATACAATTCCGGAACACTCGTCCATCTTGGGGGAAGAATTTTGAGGCATGGGGTGTTTAGGATATCAGGTGAACGGGTATGTCTTGCATTTTATATGAGAGACAATGTACATGAGAGGGTAGGGGTGCTGGCGGTTCCTTGGATGACATTAGATCAAATTGGCAGACAGGTGGTAGAAGATCAAGCCAATGTATAGCAATGCATTGTTCAGACCTGAGAGAATGGCCTAATAATCCAAAAACAACAATCAGAGTGGAGAAACACCGACCGGAGTAGGGAAACACCGATCGGAGTGGGGAAACACTGATCGGAGTGAACAAACGCCGATTGGCACCAAAAAACGCCGCTTTGGAGTGGACAAACACCGATAGGAGCTCCCAAAGACCAATAGGACTTGTCAAACGCCGATAGGACTTGCCAAACATTGATAGAAGTTGCCAAACGGGAATCGGACTGGTTAAATGCCAATCAGACTTGACATACACTGATCGGACTTGACACATGCTGATTGGACTTGTTCTAATATACAATTATCGATTAATTCCCCTTGACATCTCCATTCTTGTATCCATCAACCTCCACCATCTATCTTGCAACATCTTACCATCCTCAATTTATCCAGCGTCTGTGTTCTAACAATCTGGTAGCTCTCTACCACTTGAGCCTGGATGGTCTCGAGGTACTTGGCAAGTTCGGCCTTTTGTTCGCCAGACAAACTTGACACAAATGATGATGGTAATCGTGGCAGGAGAGGGACGGCTATTCCGAAATGTTCAACTGCTGTTTGAGGGCATTGCTCAGTCAAGCACTGCTTACCATCGGACTTGCCTGTCTTTTTATCCTGGAATTCATCGGCATCCATTGCATCAGGGTTGGCTGAGGTCCGCGTCTTCAGAACATCATCTAATGTCATTATAGGGGGAACATCCGGAGCCAATTTGCTAGTCGATGCCACCGGGGTTGGGATTTTTCGTCCAGGATGAAAAACCGGCATTTCTTGGAGTTCCTTGTGGGTCTCCACAAGTACCTGTACAAAGGAATGGAGGGCTAAGAAGCCTGAAGGCATGGATGCAGAACATATTTTACCTGCCAAAGTCCAGAAAAATCTACAAAGTCTTCCTTTGCCGAAATTCCACCTTCCTTTACCGATTCATAGGCCATCCAAAAACTAGCAGCCGTCTCTTCCTGTGAATGATTCTACCATGAAAAATACAATGAATGGAAACATAAATATTACCTCCATCAAGGCAACTGCTGAAAAATATCCGGCAAACGTGATAAGAATGTCCTTTGCGCCATCGGCCAGTGATCCTTGCTCTTCTCGCCACCATTGCCCAGCATGAAGATGCTTTTGCACGAAGTGCTGTGCTAAGCCTTCGATCGGGAGTTCCTGTGTAAAGAGAAGCTTCTCCCATACATATGGCAGGCTATAACTGTATATCGCTTTTGCCATTCCCTGGATAATTTCCGGTATTTCCAAATGATCCCTCCAAGTTGAGCCATTCTGATGCACATCGTCGCTGTTGCCTTCAACGAATGGAGTGTATTTCAATAGAATTAGTCATTTCACTCACAAGTTCATTCTGCATGTTCGAAAGCCAAGTCTCTCGTTGTGTTGGAGACATGCCATCCCAAGTTATTGCCATTGCCAAGATCGCCGACCGAACGCGACGCGCTAGAAGGTTGAGGAGTTGCTGGCATTCGATGAGTTTCGACATTTGAAGTTTTTGGGAGGAATTGGCTTGGATATTGCAGTTGAAGTCAGAGGTGTCTTCTATTTACGTTTATTTAAAAAGTGTTACAACATCGGCGCCGATACTTCCATCGGCGCCGATGGATGACTAGCTGTTAATTTACATGCCTTAAGCAATACCATGGTACATGATTATGTATTTAGGAAAATCCCAAACATGCTTTCTGCTTGTGTAGCAAATTGATCCCACATAGCTGCTTGCCTTGCAGCATAACATCGTTTTCCCGATGATCCATGTCCGATGACCAACTCCATTCAATTTCTCCAAGTCTCAGCTTTGATTTGGAAGAATCTAATGGTCCACTCCATTTCCTTCTTGACCAATGTCAATTCCTCTGTCCATCGGCAAAAATTGGCGTTCGACCGCAGCCAGTGAACCCGATAGACTGACTCAAATTCAAAAAACTGTGATTCGAAGGAGGGGAACACTCACATTCTTCCATCCAGTCATTGCCAGCAATGTCCCGGTCTATATCCATGTTCCAAAACCACGCTAACGACTTGTTTTTTTGCCCTGGTTGTTTCAGATCCACCAAAGCAGTAGTAGCTGTGAGTTCATCTTGCCTAAGCAACTTATACCTTTCCAATGTCTCGGGAGATGCCCCCAGAGAGACCAAGGCTTTTCGGGCGAGATGATGAACTCTTGCATGGTGCTTGACATGGGCTTCCACTGAATAAACCTCTTTCCAAGCCCTTGTCTTCTGCTTTGTCCCCGATGTCAATCGAACGTTTTTCCGGAATAGATATGCTTTGTGACCTAAACAAATTTGAATTTGGTGAAGGGCGCTGTCTGCTTGAGCTTCTCTCAATTTCAATTCTGCAGAAAACAGTTTGCTCGCCGATGCGTCGAATGCCGATAACTGAAGGTTGGAAGGCAGGAATAAATTTGTCTTCGTCAGAGAATCTTGATCCCAGGATTGCCGGCATTGATGGTTGATGAATGGATTGTCTGTGTCTGGCTTGCGTTCATTGTCACTTCCATTGTCCGATGATTCGGAATCTGATTCAGATTGTAGTGGATCGACATCTGGCATCATCTCTTCATCGATGAGGTCGGAATCCATGAATTTCACTGATGACTTGTGAAACCGGTCAATTCTGTTTCTCAATCGGCGTCTTTTGTCCTCCATGGAAAGCTTAGCTGTCGGTGATGGTTTCCGGCCAAGCCTTCTCTCTTCATAAGCTAGCGAGAGTCTGAAATGCAATCCAAGACTGTCAATGCAATTGGAACCTCATCATTGATATGTTACATACTGTGTCTCCTGAATTTTGAGTCCAGAGGATAGCCAGGCGATGGTGCCATTCATCAGGCCATTCGTCTTTTCATTTAGGGTCAGTTCCAGGATTCTTTCTTCTTTCGTGGGTCCTAGACACCGGCTGAGAGATGATTTCATATCGGATGGCTCAGAATTACCTTTAGATGTTTTGGCATCATAGATGTCCATTGCCGACTCGTCTCGATCCCAGTATTTTTGAGCTCTTTTGGCCTCTTTTGTCCATTTCTGAGTGAGGTCAGCATTGGCTGTCGAAACGATGATGCGCAGGTGGGGGTAGTAAGAAGGGAATCTAACTATGAACTGCTAAGAAAGGTGCGAGGAAGTTTCGGAAAGCCTACACTGGAATAGAAGAGGAAAGTAAAGGAAGAGAAGGGTGTGAGACACTCAATATAAATGCTGCGATAAAAGTCGAAGTGGTGCGATAAAAATAAGAGAGTTGCGATAAAAATCGAAGAGGTGCGATAAAAATAAGAAAGTCGCAGTGAAATGGAAGGGTCGGACAGTGAGAGAAGATAATATAAAGCGAAGGGACTGGGTCTAGGACTAAGGATAGGCTCTGAGACGAAGGGGGAAGGACGGTGTATCTGGATTGTCTGGGGGTTCTCTGGGATCTCTGTCTAGTGGCTCATACATGCAGGTATATAAGCTGTAAGGACAAAGGAAGAGGGATGAAAGAGTATACTATATGGGGATATCAGAGAGAGGGGCATATGTATCATAAAGGAAGAGTATAGGGGACGATGCATAAGAAAGTAGAACAAAGAAAACAAAGGAAATACTTCGAAATGCGATAACTAAAGAACTCCGAAGTCGCAGATGATCGCAATGGTCGCGACTTGATCGCAAGGTCGAAGATTGTCAGATTGATGTGAATCGCATAGAATCGTGAGATATATTGAATCGGAGGCCAGGATCATACAGTGCGTATCAACGAGGTCATCCAATGCCGATTTGCTACTGGCAACACCGATGATGGCTTTGCGATATTTTTTGATCAATGTTGGACCTGCGACCACGAAGGCCTATAAATTCCAGATGCTAGGTTTATACAAATGACAATGAATACAGACCTATTCTGATGAGTTTCTTGAAGTTGGAGTCGTTCATGTGAGCATCGATCGTTTCCTGACGGGATGCAGCAGACATGGTCCTTGTGCTCTTGGCGATATGATCAACGGGAGCCCATAATGATTCCAATATTTCGCCGTCAACCTGGCCAGCACCTTCGATAAATTGAGGGCTGTATCGGGGATGGCATTGATCTTGATGACCCATAATGTGAAACAGGCCGATTCCTTTCTTGATTTTGATCCCTTCAGGAGTATGCAGATAAGGACCTTGACTCAATCTCTCTTGGAGGTGCTTGCCATATTGGCACATGATATCATAGATGAGCAGGATGGTCTTGAAACCAGAGCTCCACTTGAGAACTTCTGAAAGGGCGTAGTCCATGTTCATTTGTCTGGAATGGAATCAATGTTAGTATATTGGCAAAATACTTGGTATTGGATGTAGAAGGAATGGCAAACTAGTCCGATGCATCGGCATTGGTGACACCTCCATCATTGGCGGTGGTCTGAACACCGACGCCGATGCCGATGCCATCATCGGCATTGGTGAACTTGACAACATCAGATAAAGAAATTACCTTTCACCCTTCTGAAAATCGACAACTGAATGTGGAACAAAACATCCATGACAAGCACAGGCCAGTGCACCAATACCGGTCGCATCCAAATTTTGTTTTCGAGAATTAGCCTGATTCACCGCCCTATGTTCATTGCATGTTGACTTCTGAAATATTTAAAATTTTCAACATTTCCTAGACATTAATTCATTCAATAGAACTTACCAGTATGACCTCTTTGGTTATTCGGATATGTTTTTTATATCTATCCTCCCCAACCATAAACCCATGACCATCGGCGATAGTAACATCATCCAGAGGCCTCCGCATCTTCATGTGTTCTACTTTGAAATTTCCATCCATCACGAATGAAGGCATAATGCTGCCGGTATCCCCTTTGCTGTTTTTCCAATCTTCTGGCAAGTTGAGACCAGGCTGCGGACAAGCAGGACATGTTGTCGTGAGTTGGCCAGGTCCTGGTTCCTGGTTGTCATGTTGGCCAAATCCATTCCATTTCCGGGCCTTCAGATTTCTCCATTGCCTTGTACATCTTAGTAATTCACGGTAACGGTTCTGATAGGTTGTCAATCAAAATTTACCGGTGAATAAATCAGATTACATACCGGGATGGTGTGAGGAAACGGTGAGCTGGTAAGCCGGAGTAATTTAGAATGAAATGCCTGGCAAGCGGTTTTACATTCCAGGTTGTCTAGGAGACACTTGTCAAGGACTTGGAATGTGAATGCAGTTTGGGGCTTTTTTGATGTTGCGGGATATAAGCCGACATCAAGCAACTGAATGTCACGTCCAGCTGCTCCTCTACATTCACACCATCGGATGACCAGACGATGGATACCTGAGCTGTCCACCACCACCATAACGCTTTCACATGTCTTATCAATGTCTTTTGGTGAATCTGGAAAGCTTTGCAATGAAAAGGGCGTGGTTGGTTCTTCAGTATTTTTTGATCTTTTGGCATTGTCATCGGCATCAGCATCGGCATTGGCGTTATCATCGGTGTTGTCGGCGTTATCATCAGCATAGTCATCGGCGTAATCATCGGCGTAATCATCGGTGTTGCTATCGGCATTTGCGTCGGTGTCGGCGTTGGTACTGGCATTGATGCCGATGTCAGCATTGACAATGCAATCCTCAGTGTCATTAATAATGGTGTTGTCACTCCGGACAGCTGGACATGGCAACCCTCCATGACCTAGGTGGAGCTTGACTCCCACTTCCATCAACCAGGCAGGCGTAAAGTAGTCACCGGTCCATTTTTCCACCCGATGAAATGGTAACCTCTCATGGATATCTGCACAACATGCCTGGCAGTATATAGGACTACCAAAACACGTGGAGCATTTCCATGTGCCTTCGGCTGTCCCACAACCCATGCAGATCTGTCTTTCTGGAGGTGCTTCTCTGGCCAGGATATGGTCTAGATATTCTGTTCTATGGGGTAGCCATTCCCTCATATAATTGCTGGATGACTACAAGAAGATGACTGTCAGTTGGACCTGTGTGAGACCAAGTAGAAAGTCATATTTACATTATTGCTAGGCAATATTAGAGGCTCAATATGTGGGAGATCTTGAGGGTAATCGCTATGTTCTTCACAATAATCTTGAGTCATTCTTTGTCTTTTTGTAGGAGAGGAATGTGAGCTCCTAGGGCTGTCGACAATATTCCTTCGAGTCTGAAATCCACGAGCAGTGAACACTTCTTTTAATGTCACCCTGCTAACACGAGGAGCAGACTTTCTTTTGAACGACTTGACCATGGCTGAATAATCGGTTAGATGAAATAAATACGAAGTGGAGGATTTAAAAAGAAATTGGAACGGTAAGAATACACAGATGAGAGTGTAAATTATTGAGGAAATAAAATGTGGATGGTCGAAAGTCGGTTGACGAAATTTCGATTTCTGAAATGGGTGTATAGTCAAATTTGGCAAACTTGCAACATCGACAAGTAGCCGCACACAATTCATCATTTATTAAATCTCATCTCATCTCCTGCAAATTCAAACCTCTTTCCTGATTCCACAATGCTTGAAACCTCTTTCACTGCCGCTCAACTTGCCACCCTCAAAGGCAAACTTGAGGAATTTAGGGCTGGAGACAAAAAAGGACGTGCCAAAACCATGAAACAGGTGCACACCAGTATTGTTGGTGCACAAGGGAGGTCTGAGACTCCCTTGGAATACATTGCAAGTGGAGCTGGTAACCAAATTTAATTTTGCTAATTTCAGCCTTTAGAAAATAAAGGAATGGTTTTACAACAATGGACGTCGTAGGACCAGAAAGCCCCTTTACAACCATAGACAAATTTGGAACTTTAAGAAGTTTGTAGGTCATGAGATGAGGGAGGAGGTAGAGGGAAAAGTGTCTGAGTTGTCGGGCTCAACCCCTGGTACCAAGCAATGGATGGCAAAGTACCAGGCTGGGTTGAAGGCTGTGTGTGAGGAGTTGCCGGAAGAAGAAGTCCAGAAGTATCAGGGGTTGTTGGATGAGTGGAAGTCGAAAGGACCTCCAGTACATGTCCAGCAAAAGTAGGTTCTCATATTGTATGTCTCGACGACATGGCTGAACTTGCGACCTGATGTCCCTAGGAATGCTGAAAAACATGCGGTGCAATACATCAAGGAATTCGCTACACAAATGCATAAGGACTTGGGGATGAGGGTTTTCGTGCTGTCGGCATGTCGGGACACATCAGACAATGTGTTGGTTTCGTCGTATGTGGTTCATGTAACTTTGGTTACCTGTTTTAAACTAATCTTGGTCCAGCCATGACTTTAATGATGAGCTAGGTCATGAGTCATTTGTGAAGGCTAAACCTAATTGGCAAAAGGGATCGGTGATGACGGAATGGGAGGCATATGCCTCAGAAGAACTGGGTGAGTATTACGCCTTTGTAAAATGTCCCTAGTTTGTCTGGGGAATGGAAATTTGGATGGTATACAGTCAGCATCAGATTGCCATTGGCAGCCATTGGCATCGGTGTGGTCATCGGCGTTTCCATCGGCGTCGGTGTTGATGTCGGCGTTGGCATTGATATCGGCGTCGGTCTTAGCATTGGCTAACTCATTCGGCTGAATTTACTAGGAAAACATGACTCAGGTAGCAATGATGAAGCTGATGGACCTACGACTAAGAAGCCGACAAAACAACCCAAAGTTCATCTGGATGATAAAGGTGTCCCCAAAATTCCCATCTTTCTGGGAATGAAAAGACCAAATTTGGAGGAGATGAAATCCCTTATCAGGGACTTTTTAAATTTGCATTATCGTATGTGTCTCAGCTCTCAGTAAGGTCATTCTGATATCATGTGAAATCAGAATTACGGTCCGGTGACAACTCAGCTTCGGTTCCTTGGGGAGATCTCAGCATCAGCCAAGATCAATACATATCACCACAATATTTGCCGGCTAGCTTTCAACTCCGGGATCCTTCAAAGCTAGTCAAGCAGCAGGCTTTGTCAGTTCTTGACTTTTGGTATGAAAGGCAGGCAAACAAAAAGGTCAAGACAACGTTTGAATTCAGGGGCTTCAAGGGACGGAACGGTGAAATCGATAACTCCAACCCATCTACCTCTGGAAAATCTCGAAAGAAAGCTCCACAAAAGTCTAATGCAGCAGGACCTTCCCGACTTCGGCAACAGGACATTTCCGACAGTGAATCTGGTTCCTCATCAGATTCCAATCGCGAGTCCGGTTCGGAAGATGACGACGATGAAGGAAAACAGACAGCTGACAAGGGAAAGCAGAGAGCCGGCACGGGAAAGCAGAAGGCCGATAAGGGAAAGCAAAAGGCTGACGGTCATTTTGTTGCCGACGATGCACTTGATGGAGATGAGGAAGACGATGATGAAGATACCAGCAACAAAGATCCCGGTCACCGTTCCAAGATGCTCACCGTCCCATTTCCTCCGGAATCCATCATTGATCCAGAGGAGAGGTTCCAGTACCTAAGTTCACTATCGGATAACCAAGTGTATCAAAGGTGCCTTCAAACGGTGTCTCAACTTCCGGTAATTTATTCTTTGTATGATCGGATTTCGTTTAGGCTGATATAAATCTAAATTAGGATGATGCCAATCCTACTCCTATCCCCAAGTCAACTCCAAACTGGGCCACTTGGAAGTACAAACACACGACCACACCAAAAAATGTCCATTCGTCGGTGAAGATTGGAAATGCTTACTTGGAATGGCTAGATGGCCAGCCATATTTAAAAGCCGATGGGACATATAGGAGCCGACTGTTTATCGAGGGAGTGTTGCTTAGCATCGGCCTTCTCAGTCAAGACATGGCTCGATCTCATTTTTGGGATGAGGAGGGGGATGAAGAAGGAGTTGAGCCAAACCTTGAAGACTACATCATCAAGACAAAGCTCGACTTCACAAAGGTTAAGCCTAGGCTGGATGCTGTGTGTGAAAAGTTGAGGAAAGGATTGAGTTCATTGAAAAGGGGGGCTCCTCAGGACAGTGATGGCAAAGAGAGGAATCCGAAGAAGCAGAAGCTGATGGGGGGTGAGAAGTTGATAAAAGATTTGGATGATCAGGGTACCAGAAAAAGCCCTAGAAAGGCACGTAGGTAACAGTTCAACAAGTGTACTATCGAGAGATGTGAACATGAACTTTATTTATATCTGCCAATGAAAATGCCGATAACCACTCCGATGACAAGTCCGATGACAACGCCAATGACAGATCCAATGATCAACCCTATGATAATGCCCATGACATAACACCGATGACCACGCCGATGACAAGTCCGATGACAACACTGATAATAACACCGATGACAACACCTATGATAACACCGATGATAACACCGATGATAGCACCGATGACAACACCGATGACAGCACCGATGATAACGCTGATGACAACACCGATGACAACACCTATGACAACGCCGATCATAACACCGATACCAACCAGACTCTGGTAAAAATGATAACACAGAACATATCACACAAACATTCCTCATTCAGGCTTAACTTCACCCAATTACTTCACTCATTTAGAGAGCACATGAGAAATCCAAACCCAGTCCATTCATTCCATGAATCCAGCCATATACATATGAAAACATAAAATTATCCTAGCCAAACCAGCCGCCTATGTGAGGAAGGATTTATCTGGGGACCTCAAATATGGAGATCGGATGACCTCGGAAATCGACATGCTTGGGGTCACCGTCGATCGCTGTCTGTCAGAGGCCAGAGGTTCAGACATTGCACGGAGTCTCACTGGAGGTGGCAACCGTTCTCTGCTACTCCAAAGCTCCCTTTGGTCTGTCAATGTGGATGGACCAGCCATCTGGACATTCTCTGTCTCACTCTGGGATCTCAGTGGCATCGCCTCCTCCGATGGTTCCTTCTTTTTCAAAGGCAATTCAAATACCTTTGTCTCCTCCTTCGCCAGCCTCCCCCTGAACCCTTCCATCATCAATTTGAGGGCCTGAACCTCAGCCTCCAGAGCTTGTATCCGGCTCGATTTGACAGCCCGGACCTCGGCCTCCAGACGTTCTATCCTTGATAGCAGCTCTTGATTGGAGCTGTCCGAGCTACTGGATTTGCGTACCGTCCCAAGGGCATCCATTCGGGTTGGGTGGAAGACGACAGGGTAAAGAGTCGCTAAATTTCAGTAATATGTCAGCAAATTTTCGTTCAAGAACTGACTCAAACTCACAGCCCTCAGGAATGGATGATTTTCTCAAATCATCATCCACATTGATCACCTCCTTCGCCTTCCCCTTGCCTTTCGACTTGCCTTGCCTTTGGGTGATCGGGGGAGGCAAAGGTGACACACTCCGCGACGGCGATAGGGTCAGCGTCGGAGGCGTTTGAATGCGAACCGTTGATTTTCGAGGCCGGAGGGTCATTCCGGAACCAGATGCAACTGATGGCTTTGGAGGTGCAGGGGGAATGAGGATAACCTTCATGATCTTCTTCTTGATGATGCTTGGCCCCAGTGTCGGTGTCGGTGTCGGTGGTGGCAGCGTCGGCGTCGATTCCCTCCTAGGTTTGTTGGCTTTGAACGTCTTTTGGGTGGGTTCAGCTGGCATCCTCTTTTTCCCATCCCACACACATTTCGTCTTGAGCCGATGGCATTGAGTGCATGCCGTCCTAGTACCTTTCTGGCAAACCAATGTAGGCCATCGGTCGAAGCAACGCCGGCAACACTAAAGGTGCCAGAATGAAGTAAAAATTCTTTGAAACGGCAGGCTAACTTACCTGTTCCCTCGTAAGCCCAATTGTCCCGTCCGTTTGCTTTTGCCTCTTGCTAGGTGTTTCTTCTTTGGCCAGGTCTTCTCGTTGTCTCTTCAGCCTCCTGGATCCTGATCGGCGGTTGGGAATTTCGTCCAGCTGCATGACCTCATCCTCATGCAGCGTCTTCTTCGAACCCTCCTCATCGGACTCCTCCTTGACTATGTCAGTCATCTCGAGGTCTATGACCTCCACCTTTTTCTCCTTCCCCTCACCCTTTCCCGTCAAGCTCTTGCCCAAGTCTTTCTCCTCATTCTCCTCCGTCGTCTTCTCCTTCTGTTTCCCCTTGTCCTGGCCCCTCGGCTTCTTCCCTTGCCCCATTGCCTCCTCCTCCTCCTCAAGTTCATCTTCATCATCATCATCATCCCCTTCCAGATTGTCCTCTTTGTCCTCTTTGTCCTCTTCTGATTCCAATTCATCTTCCTCCTCCTCGTCCTCCGACTCCGATGCATCCTCCTTTTCATCCTCCTGCTCCTTGCCCTTCCCTTTCGCATTCGCATTCCCCTTCCCCCTCCCCTTCCCGGTCCCCTCCTTCCCATTCCCCTTCCCATCCTTGTTGCTCCTCCCATGCTTCTTTTCAGGAGGGGGTTGCCGACTCCTCATCATCGGGAATGGTTTTAGGCGTTTGACTGGGTTAGTTTGGACATAGGTAGTCAATAAAGCCCTGTAGGCATGTCAGTATTTGAATAGATTAACTCACCATATTCATTGGTCCACCAAGCAGGACCGGTTCTGGGTCCATCATACTCCGGAGTCTTCCTACCGGCAACATACCCCGGCTCATTGGTGATGTTGGGGTCTTCTTTGCTGATTCTTCGAATTCGTGGCAACTTACGCTGCTCGGGGTCGTAGTTGGCCTTGTATTCTATGGCCGCACTGAGGATGAGCCTAGGGATATGGATCTTGATACCTTCGGACTCTGCAGCTTTGCACACTTCTGAAACCTTGATCTGTATTCCAAGGGTTTGCATTTAGAGTCCAGAAGTAACTTGTGATAGAAAACCTACCATTTCCTGCGTGACCTGGTACATGATGTGGTTCCGGAGATTGCTGTCAAATTCAGCCTTCGCGACCTTGAAGGCGTCCGTGAGATGTGCATTTATCTCGTAGATGACACCTTGATAATCGATGTTTTGGGCGGCCATTGTAGATTCGTGTGTGTGTGGTGGATCTGTTGGTCAAAGTTTTCAGAATATCGGTGAATTCACCGCGAAAAACTCTCCGACGTGTTTTTTTTTGTTTTGGCCAAACTTGAACAAACAACGTTGAATATCGGCCATCGGCATTTGTTGCAGTCAATACACCTCAATGGCTCGATCTAAAGGTGAGATCTACTACTGCTGCTCATTATCAAGCACCTTTGTTGACAAATATCTGGTAAAATGTAGTAACTAGCAGGAGTATGTAGCACTCTATCAACTTTGCTGGTGTCACTCTCAACTCTGGTGTTTAGAGCTGATCGTTTTAAAGACATTGAAGGACTTCCCTGTGGTTCCCTGTAAGTTATTTTTTATAACTTGTGCTTAACTAAAACATCAATCAGCGGGACTTTTCACATTTGGCCTCGCCCCTGCTGATGAGGTCAAGTCCAAATCACCAGCTCCTGATTTGGTCAAAAACGATCCAGAAGTACCGGGAGTAGCAGGCCCCTCGGTCCCCTCCAATGTCAGAAAGGGTGGATCGGCATTCAATCCTGAAGTACCCGGAGTACCAGGCCCTTCCAATGCTGGAAATGGCGGACCGGCATTCGTTTGGCCCAGTAGTAGGTTCAATGGTGCACGACTACATGAGATTTTATCACACTTATATACAGGAACTGCGTTTGGCGGTTTCGATATGCTGAAACCACCCGGTCTTCAAAAACCCTCGGTTCAGGTGCAGGATGATGACAAAATGGTTATCGATTTGGATGCCCCTGCCGATGCAGACAGAATGGTGATCGATTTGGACACCCCCACTGACACCGACAACGACGTCAACCCCCACACCGATGCCGGTAAACAACGTAACGTGGAGGCTGATGCCATTTCTGAGGCATCCTCTTCCTCGTTCTGCACATCATATCCCAAAACGCCGAGGCCCTCAAACAAATGCAAGTCCGATGAAAAACTTTTGCAAATATATGCTGATATCAAATCATTCAAAAGCAGGTTCCTTGTTGCATGAACAGAGAAAAACACGAAAACGGAAACGTCTAGATGCTTCAATTTACAAAGGATGGGCAAGCCGGAAAAAGCAGAAGGTCAGGTATGGAGCGGTAATCAACCAATACCCAGCCAAACATCGGCTCTGGATTGAACACGAAGAAGCGAATATTAAACAGGAATTCAGGACATGTATAGGGGATACGGCAAGGCTCAAGATGCTTCTTGATAAAAGCCTAGATACCATCTTCAGTCTAGATGTAGCCCTTGATCAATTAAAAAAATAATGTTTGCAATATACACTAAGACCATTGACCACAACAATGACAACAGCAATGATAATGCATATAATAACACCAATGAGAACACCTATAACAACACCGATAACAACACCGATGACAACACCGATAACAACGCCGATGACAACACCGATGATAACACCGATGATAACACCGATGATGACGCCGATGACCACACCGATGAAAACACCGATGACAACACCGATGATAACACCGATGATGACGCCGATGACCACACCGATGACAACACCGATGACCATGCCGATGAAAAGACCGATACCTACTCGAATGACAACACCAATGACCACACCGGCGCCGATCCCTACACCTAAGATGAGTAAACAGCCATCCCAGCCAATGTCGGCCCAATGGTCTTAGACGGGTGACAATAATCCCAGCCAATGCCGGCCCAACGGTCTGAGATGGGTGACAACCATCCCAGCCAATGTCGGCCCAACGGTCTGAGACGGGTCACAATTATCCCAGCCAATGCCGGCCCAACGGTCTCAGACCATCCACTATACTCTAGCACTTGACTCGGCCCACCAGTCTCACATGGTACATATGTCACTTCTCAGTTGCCCCGTCAAGTACCTAACAATAATATTTTCTCGGCCCATCTCGGCTGGCCCGACTCAAACCCAACATTGTCACCCTTAGTTGCCCGGTCACAGTCGGGTTAAGTCATGGCATGGTCTGAACTACGAGGGTTCGATTCTAGGGTTCTGGGTATCTACTTATTATGAGTATGCGGAAGTCCTCTTTATACTACTGCGGGGTTGGTCGGGTTGTGTATCGGGCTTGGTGGGCAGGGGGTTCTGAGGGCAGAGGGTTCTGAGGGCAGAGGGTTCTGAGGGCAGAGGGTTCCGACGTATATTGGTGCCATTGTGATCGGTAAGAGAGGGGCTTGGGATTCAGGTCCAGGTTTGAGTGTGGACTTGTCCGGAATTGACGTGTGATTGCTGTCGGTTTAGGATAGAGTGCGCCGGATTAGGATGGAGTGATGGACGGGTTCGTGGACGAGTAGTAAAGTGTGTCTTTTGGTGGGATTCCGTGGCCACAGAGGTTGTACCCTCTACAGCGCAGTTGGTTCTTCATGGTACTGGTCCTACAAACGCACCTAGAGAGGGTAAAGCCGCCTCCATGGCCTCTACTGACTCTTCTTCGATCAAACAGGACGAGATCACGCTCATCGTCAATACTGTAGTCCAAGTGGTCAATAAAATCATGGAATTTCGCGCGTCTAAAAGTCCCTCTCCTACTGCCCCCGTTAGAATGACTCAGTCCGCCACAGTGATGAACGGCAATTGCCACTTCTGTAATCAGTCCAGACACTTCAGGTTGAACTGCCCAGAGGTGATACAATATATCAATACTGGACGCATTTGCAAGAATCTCGACAAGAAGATTGTACTACCCTCTGGCGCATTTTGCCCGCACCATATTCCTGGCGATTCTATGAAGGAGCGCATCGATGAATGACACTGTTGCAACCCCGGACAGCTTGCAGCAGCGCAACTCAGCAATACAAACAATGTCGGTCAAATGATGTACAGCATATCTCCAGCTATTCACACCAACGTCCTGGCTTCCGCGATGAGCTCTAACGACTTATGCATTGAAGAGCTAGAACGCGAACTGTTCGCGCTTAAAAGAGTAAAGTTCGACGGTGTAGAGATTCCCCATCAGCGCAAACCAGTCCAGTCCCCCGACAGTCTGCCTCACCCACCCACTCAGCCAACGCACAAACCGCCAACTGCGAAACAAGCCACGCCAGCTACAGCAACCACCCCTCCCACAGATCCACCTATCCATCCATTCACATCCACGCCCGAGACTGCTTACCGTCCCCTGCATGAACGCAACTTGGCAGGGCCACCCCTGAAACAAAACAAAGACAAAGAGCTTGCATATCGCACTCAGGCCCCCATCCAGGACGGTAAGGTCGTTAGTGAAGTTTACTCGCGCTCTATGGCGACTCCCTGTGTCACGCTCACGCCAATGGAAGTGTTCTTGATTTCTTCGGACTGCTGTTCCAAACTTCGCGATGACATCACACCAAAGCGAGTTCAAGCTCCCAGCACGCCGCCTGTGAAGGTAAACATCTTCGCCAAGGACCCTCTTCCTTTTGCGCCTGGCGAAATGTTCTGCGACAATGACTCCACCAAAGCGTGACCTATCATCGTTCCCGACCCTTATGAGACCTACCTCATGAGTCTCCCGCCTGGTGAAATCCCTGAAGTACTCACCGTTGCAAAAAAATCACACGCCCTTCGCACTGTTAACCTACTCGTTGACGGACAGGAACAAGTCGGTAGCATCATCGACCCTGGCTCACAGATCGTCGCAATGTCAGAAGACATCTGTCATCAGTTTAGCCTACAACCCGTCAATTCGTCTCAATATGCAGTCGGTGAATGGCTCGATTTATCAGTCGCTTGGTCTCGCGCGAAATGGTCATGCCTACCAATTATATCATTAAAACAAGGCATTGCCACAATAGCATATGTGTATAATACCACGTACTTTAATGAAAGGCCTGTCATTCATTTTATGACGACATTTTTATGATAATGACAGGACAATGACAATGGGAGATTATCAATGTGTTTTCATTGGTGTTTTCATTGCGTTTTCATTACTGATGGGTGAGGGTGGGTGCTGGGCATTTTCATTGGCGTTTTCATTGCGTTTTCATTACTGATGGGCAAGGGTGGGTACAGGGCGTTATCATTGCGTTATCATTAGCGTTTTCATTGCGTTTTCATTACTGATGGGTGAGGGTGGGTACAGGGCATTATCTTTGCGTTATCATTAGCATTTTCATTACTACTGGGTGGGGGTGGGTACTGGGCATTCTTATTGCATTATCATTAGCGTTTTCATTACAGATGGGCGAGGGTGGGTACAGGGTGTTATCATTGCATTATCATTAGCATTTTCATTGCATTTTCATTACTGATGGGTGGGGGTGGGTACTGGGCATTGTCATTGTGTTTTCATTGGTGTTTTCATGAATAATGGGTGTGGGAGGGTACAGAGCATTATCATTCCATTATGATTGGTGTTTTTTTCATTGCATGTTCATTAATAATGGGTGTACAGGGGATTATCATTGTGTTATCATTGGTGTTGTCCATGCATTTTCATTAATCATGGGTGGGGGGTACAGGGTGTTATCATTGCATTTTTATTGTGTTTTCATTAATAATGGGTGGGGGTGGGTATATGGTGTTGTCATTGCGTTATCATTGGCATTTTCATTAAAAATAGATGGGGTGGGTATAGAGAGTTATCATAGTGTTATCAGCCCCAAACATCCCCCATCAGCTGCACATCACCCTGTCACCAGCCCCCACCATCACCTATCACCCCATCACCACCCTCCACCATCCCCCATCATCTGCTCATCACCCCTATCACCTCTCCATCCACCCTCCACCATCCCCCATCACCACCCTCCACCATTCTCCATCATCTCCCCATCAACCCTGTACCATCCCCCATCATATTCCCATCCCCCCATCACCTCTCCATCGCCTTCTCACCAACCCCTACCATGTCCCATCATCCCCCACCTTCCCCCATGTCCCCCCCCACCTTCCCTGATGACCCCATCTCATTCCCCACCATTCTCCATGACCCCCACACCATTCCCCACCATCCTCCACAACCCCCACACCATCCCCTGCCATCCCCCACAACCCCCACACCATCCCCTGCCATCCCCCACAACCCCTACACCATCCCCCGTCATCCCCCATCACCCCCACACCATTCCCTGTTATTTCCCCATCACCCCACCATCCCCCATCACCCACCCCCACCTTCCCCCATCACCCCCACCATCACCACCCCATCCCCCAACCATCTCTTCAGCCCATTTTACCACCCAATACCCCATTATTCTCCCAATTATCCCCCCAACCATTCACCCCATTACCCACATCTCAATTCATGGTATCATATTTGGTTCAAATTATAACTTCGGCAAAAGACAATAGTAGTCAAAAGGGTTCAACGTGTTTAAGATAACAAAACCCTACTAATGCAACAAACCTGTAATAATGTAACAAACTCGGACTAAGGCCTGCCAGCTTACTTAACTAGTTCCATCTAAGTCCGCAATACAAGTATATACATTAATAACACAGGTTGTTATAGCATCTTTAAACTTTCGAGGTAGCCGGTGGACAAAACATTTTTTTTGCTTTTGTTTAGCTGGTTACTTTCATTTTCGTCCTTTTGCTTTTGCCATGCATATTATATTCCAGAAGTCAGTCAAACTTCAAGCTATAAACCAAATGATAACCAGAAAGCCAAAGAAGCTAAATTTTAAAGTGATTTCATCTTTGCTTTCAGAACTTGGGTGGCAACCCACCGAAGGCTCTGCCTTTCAATTTTAACTTGATTTTGACTTTCATCTTTCAATTTTAACTTTTGTTTTTAACTTTTGTTTTAACTTTTGTTTTAGCTTTCACCTTTCATTTTGACTTTCACCTTTTGACTTTTGCCCAGTCTCAAATATAAAAACATGCAGTATACACCGCTCTTTATCACTCTGCCTTAATGGCCCATCATATACCTCTCCCTCTCCACAACATCCGCATTGCATTCCACAAAATTGGCGAGGATGTCAAGATCGCACTGCGAACACAGCTTGGAGATGTTGCCAGGTTGAATGAGCAAAAGCGTGTTTGCTTGCAGTTTGTTAGTGACATACACACTGTACGTTCAATTTTCTAGGAATTAAGTCAATCACTTGAACCTGATGTTGTGGCATTGAAACTTTTATAGCATGTTACGCTGATCCCCTCAGATGAATATCAAATTATAACGAGGAGCATTGCACATATGGTCGAAGCCTTGGATGCTGCTTCCACCATCTCCTCTGACCTTCCAGATGTGCCAGCTGCAGTATTTGGAGGACAGATCCATGATGGTACTCAGCTTTTGATATTGATGCCAGAGACCTTGCCACACTGTCATCTGGGCGGACTACCCACAAACAGGTTGCTGCTGTTTACAACTGCAGCACCCGCACTATTCGACATCAACTGTTTCAATTTGATCTAGCAAGTCCTGGACCACCTGTCTACATTGACGAAGAGCAGCCTGATGGCTCAGTGACACGTACATACCATGCTGGGTCACGCAGTGACTTATCAACACTTAGTGACACTGAACTTGATCAAATAATCCTCAGCATTTACGAACAATTCCCATCATTTGGCCGTCGGATGATTGATGGATATCTCATCCAGCTTGGTGAAAGAGTCCCTCGTAGCTGCATTGAGGCATCATACCTTCGTGTTATTGGTACATCTTCCTCCAGCTTCGGTGCCAAATGCATTCAAAGAAGAGTTTACTCTGTTCTGGGTCCTGGATCTTGATGGCATCATGATGGCCAACATGGTCATTATACTTATTCATACTGTAGATTCGCTGACCAGTTTTGTTCGATAGGCTTAATACGATGGAAAATTGTCATTCATGCTTTTATTGATGGATTTTCTTGCTTTCTATTGTGAATTCGTGCTAGCAACAACAACACTTCGGATACTGTCTTGGATCTATTTGAAGACATCACCGGTGTTTTTGGTTATCCTAGTCGTGTGAGAGGAGACCATGGCACAGAGAACCTTCTTGTTGCTGGTCGTATGGAACGTGTGAGAGGTGTTTCAAGAGGGTCATACATTTGGGGCCGGTAAGTTTTCTGTTAAGGATGTATTCGTGTAGTATTACATCAACTATTGTTCATTCAGGAGTGTCCACAACATCCACATCGAACGTTTATGGGTTGACATTACTCGTGGTTTTGGCAAGAAGTGGAAGGATTTCTTTCAGATTCTTGAATTACACCATGGGTTGAATGTTAACCTCGATGCTCATATATGGCTGCTTCACCACATTTTTCTCCCTGCCATCAACCAAGACGTGGAGGAGTGGACTGCCACATGGAACAATCGCACTCTTGCTCACTGTGGTGAACCACATTGCACCCATGCAAATATGTACATCTATGGCATTGTCGAGAATGGTACACAAGGGATCCATGTGGCTTCTGATATCGCTCCTGACATTCCTGAGGAGCCAGTTGGGGATACAGATGATGATTACGCTGGATATGGGATTGACTGGGATTCTCTTGATAACCGAGGTATTCGAGAGCACCATGACCAGTTCAACCCAGAGGATGGCGACTCCACTAACTCTTTTACAACTAATCAACCAGATAAATTGTCTCATGTAGGAGTTCCAGAGGCATGATGTCCATTTGAACCTCATCATGTGCAATGGTTTGATGCTCAGCTTGACATTTTACCACATAGGCAGCGTAACGATATGCATTCCCGTAGACTGATTTGGGTAGACGCCTTACACTTTGCTTCTTCATTGTTTCAAGCCTGATTTGTAGTAATCCACTGTCAATTGGCATTGAGTAGCGTGCTGAGATATAACAGTTCAGGCATTAGCTCGCCTTGTGCTAGAAGGCCGTTGCTTCACACAGCCTCAAATTTACATACAAACATGGTCTGAGCAACGAACCATGTGCTGTCAGTGGCCCCACGCCATTGGGGCCTGACACAGGTAACCCGCGGGTCCCAAACGGGGACACCGCACCCGTAGCACCCTTCCCGGTTACGGGCGCGCACCGTACCTGTTCCACCACAGGTATGGTCGGTGCACATCCCAGACACCTCGTGAACGACGTCCACACGTCAATTGATGCGGTCCGTATGCATTCGTGAGGTGGAAATGGGAATGGGGGGAGCTGGGGACTTCTCACCCACATTTCCCGCCGTCCTCGTTGCGGTTTTCCTGAATGCTTCCATGCTGGGTACCTACACGTAGAACACGCGTTCATGAGGTGCAATGGCTTGGGACTGGCAGCAGGCAGACGGACTTCTCGTCCTCATTCCCTTCCTGCTGTTCTTGCCATGTCCATCGTTGTCCTCGTGTTGTCGTTAGCCGTCAACCGGGCAGTTGCTGCCCGCGTTGTTGTGGTTTGACAGTCAAAATTTGGATGGTTAGTGGACATCGAAGGGATTGGGATTGGGTACATACCTGGGCTGTTAGGCACCTTCCCGGCCTTGCTCTCCCTTGTTGTTGTTGTTGTTGTTGTTGTTGTTGTTATGTGCATGATTTTGCAGTTGTCGTGGTTGTGGTTGTCGTGTTGGGTGTTGGTTGAGTTAGCTAAAATGAAATTATAATAGATTAAATAGAAAGGGAAATAAACGGACTTACCAGATAATATGCACATCAAAACCCGCACACCACGGGTAAGGGTATGGTTTGGGCACGGCCTCACCCCGTCCTCTGCAGTCACCTCCTGCCGTTTACCTGCTGTTGCAACCCACCATCCCGCCTGCCACTGTTCGCCATCCATTCACATCATTGGGCATGGGCGCTGGCCACTGGCGCCTGAGCGAGGGATGTGGCTGGTTGCTGCTGTGGTGGTGGTTGTAGCTGCCGTCGCTGTTGCTGCCGTTGTTGCCATAGCCGTTGCGGTTGTGGTTTGTGCCATAGCCGCTGTGGTTAGTGGTCGGGTCGGCCTTGGGCCCGTGGGTTGCAGCTGGTGGCATGTTGATGTTGGCGCTCATCTTGCCCCTGGTCCTGGCGCGGGTGCAGGTGCCGGCGTTTGGTCAATGCTGATGCTGGCACCATCGCTATGCCACGCTGGTGCTGATGCCAGTGCCGCACTGGTACTGGTGGGCGCTGGTACTGTCCTGGTGTGCTGGTACCATTGTGCCATCTCGGTGCTGGCGCTGGTGACGATGCTCAGCGGTGCTGTACTGGTGGTGTCCTTGCTGGTGCTGATGCTGGTCCTGCACCAGTGATGGGGCCATTGCTGGTCGTTGCCATTGCCATTGCCGTTGTGGTTAGCATACGTTAGCATGGGTGTTGGCATTGGTGTTAGTGTCGTAGCGTTGCGACTGGTGCTGTGGTGGTGGTGGGTGGGTTGTTGAACTTGTTGTTGGCATTGTTGATGCTCCGCTAGTGCAGTAAGAATGAACTAAAAAGTCATAGTTAGTAGAAGTACACGAAATAACCAAAAAAGCCAACTTACCTTGAGCAGAACAGTTCGCGGCGAACTGTTCTGCTCATCTTCGACGACCCTGTCGAGGTTGGGTGTGACATGTGACATGACATGTCATGGTAGATGCTGTCAAAACGAAAAGTCACGAAAAGTCAAGAATAGTCAGCATGTTATCAGTGAGCACCCCGGTTGCATCCAAAAGCTCTTGGCTAATTTTACGCCGCCAATTTCTTTATATTGGCAGACTACCAATGGAATATAAACATTGAGTGTCAATGCAATGTGAGAATGACAGTGGTAACGTTTCGGTTGATACAAATAATTGTAATGCACTGGGAGAATAATTGGCAAGTTGGTGATGTAACAGTGGTATGATGACCATGAAATGCAATGAGAAAATGCAATGAGAAAATTTACAGTTACGACATATTATAATCAGCAGTGTCTGGCGCAGCATTGAGGATACCATGAATCCATTGGTCGAATGGAGTTGTGGTTGTTAAATTATGAGGGAGGGGTTGGTCGACCAGATGCAAGGTTTGAGCATTGAGGAGAACTTCTATGGTTCGATAACAGACATGAATATTGCATCCCTATTATGCTTGTCAGAAGCAAGTTATATAAATGTTAGATCAAAAGAGAAACATTACCGAAGACACAGCCCACTGGTGTTCTTCCGCAAACTCCAAGACAAAGGTAATCTTGGAGATATTGTTAGCTATTGAAAATAATGAAGAGGAAAAACATACAGAAACACCATTAGCAGGATCCAATGGCAGGTACTCGGATCCAGTGATTGCTCTCATGAACAATCGGCTTCGAAGAGTATGGTCATTGATAACTGCTACACGCTCATCATGTGGAATGGCGTTGAAGTCATCACTGTCAGGGTGACCATACCCTTGAAGGTACCGTTTCAAAGCACTGGAAAAGACATCAGGAAACATCTGATAATGAACGGCAGCTTCTTTAGGAAGTGCAGAGAAATGGATGATAGATAAAACTTGTGATGGTGAGGATACCTGGCGACCTGAACACATTCCCACGACAATGAGTTTTGCGGCATCAACATCACCAAATAGCTGAGAGTTGGTAGAATTGAGATAATGCGAAAGGAAACGACTACAAGATGCACAGAAGCAAGTGGTGACTCATGTGGTCCAACACTGAAAACAGAGTCAAATCCCAACTGGAAGGCAACGAAGAGAGGATGTTCAGGTTTATCTTTGACATCTTGAGTCCCAAATACATATGCTGCGACAAGTTGATGTCCAAAGGCAACACATGCAGCTGGAGAGAGATGACGAAGATGTGTAGCCTGTTGAGATGGTCAATTATCTAAAAGATTTGAAAATGTCAAACGATACTACCTGGATATGAGAAAAATATTCTATGATCATGTTCATGGGATCATGCCCCACTCAAAGCTGGAGTTCAGGTTGACCCATTACTATGACAGTAGGAGGAGGCCAACTGGATAAACGGTGACCCATCTCAGGAGCCATGGCATGGATCAACGAGACATCGGTGACAGCTTTGAAGCCATGGAGAAGATACAGGAGAAAGAATGGTGAAAGAGGGAGGTGCTGTTGGCCCCAGATAATACCAGGAGCCATAATTGCACCATAAACCTTGTAGGCAGCAATATCCTCATTATCTGGCACAAATGGGAGCACCAGAGGCATAAACATTTCATCACTGATGGCCAGCCAGTGATGGGAATTTGAGGTGATGAGCTTTAATAATGCTGCCCAAACCGATTGAACTGGCCCATCTCCACTACCCTCACCACTTGTTAATAGGATTAATAAGTTGATATTGTCATATAAGATCAAACTGAGGCACCCACATATTAATACTGTGCATGACTGGCAGTGTCATCAAGCTTGGTATGGTGCCATTCCACATGGTAACACTCTCAGGAACATCGGTGATTAGAGAACCAGTCGTAAGAGAAAGGAGAAGTTGGAAAAGAGCACGAGCAGCATCAGAAGCAGATGGAACATCAAGATAGAAATGGCGATTATCTGGAGATGGTTGGAGGCATTGCGTAAGGTCATGTTGGAATTGAATGAATGCAGCAGCAGCTTCATCAGATACAGGCTCTGACAATGCAGCCATGATCCAACGTGGCAAAGGTGTTTGAACACGAATTATGGTGGGAGGTATCTGTGTTCTCTGTTATGACATTTGGTATTACTAGAGAGAATAAGACCTACAATTTCAGTTTCGTGATCAATCTGGTTGGTGGGAGGAATTATCTGATAGAGTTTTCATTTTGGTGAAACATGAAGGAATATAGGAATGTACCTGAGGACGTGGACACAGTCCAAAACACTTGGGTTCTGAAGAATCTTCATTGATATCAGAAGTTGCAAATCTATCCCACAGACGCAAAGCAAGGCATGCATGTAATCCATGATCAAGATATGGCCCAAAGATAACATTCTGCATTGGTACTATGGATGAGTCAGTGTGGGAATATAGCTACTGCAGCACATATGAGAACTGACTGAGGAAGACAAGTTTTCGATCTTCAAATGGAAACGACAAAGCAGGCATACGAGATATCTCCTTTTGAAGTTCAGCATGGGTCATAGCATTGGGATTGATGCAGGATATAGGTTTCAGAAGAACAGCTAAATGTGTTACCCACTGTGCCTTCCCCGTGACAAGAACTGTCCATTGAAGAGTATTGGAAATGGATGAAAGTGAAAGTAAAGAACTGGAAGATGATGAGGCTGAAGAGATGGCAGAAAATGCAAGTCCATGATTATTAAAATGCTGAACCATAGTGGCATTAAACATGGTGGCAATACGATCAGACGGAAGACAAGTAATGTCAACATTAAATGAGAGGTGGAGGCGAACTGCATTGTCAACGAAGGCATTAATTTTTGCAGGTGTGGGCGCACGAAGTTGTTTGAATGCATCAAGGCTATCAGTAGAAATGGACCCATATGACTGAGAGACCACATGAGATTAGAAATAAAGGCAGTTCATAAGAGTTCTTACAGGTTCAGGGTGGATAACCACTAAGTATTTGTATGCTGTTCTGGTATTGGTTGCACCGGTGCATCGACTAACACCACCATGACCACGACTGGTGGAGGAAGTGGGTGGGAGCTGAACAGTGGGGAGCTGCATGAAAGGAGCCATGGCAACCCCACCCAGTACAGGACGGTGTCTAGCAGCAGCTTCGAGACGTCTTCCATTTACGGTCGTGTTGCTGTTTGGTTCCACAGGTATCTGCCAAGGAATTGCAGGTGGAGGAGTTGGGACGACGGGAAGATCTTGAAGAGGTGGCATGACATGCATTACAGGCAGTTGCGAAGCAGGGAGGGGCGTCGTAAATGAGGGTGGGGTCATCTGGTGGAAAAAATATGGGTCATTGCATGCGGTGCAAATGGAGGCAGGATTGGGACTATAATCATTCTGTAAGAACATTGGGCAAATGTGATTAGATTGAAACAAAGGCTGTAAGAATAACTCACAGTAGTAAAAGCATTACCATTAGAACAGTAGCGAGATGAAAGAGACGGAGGTAAATGATGGGCCAAGCTGTGGCTGCAGTAACAAAGGCCCGGAGTGTGCTGGAGCTCTGTCAGCAAAGAAATTGGTAGATCAGACAGAGCCCAACCTCTGTATACATTGGGCATCAGCAATTGCGACATGGGGGAGCCACTGTTGCCATGAATTTCACCCAAGGTAAGCATTGAAAGACTCGGAAAGGCGTCACGCTGTGATATTGGTAAAGCGATGTGCTCTAGTAAAAACTAATAAAATTTGCTTCAACCACTGCTTATAAACTGCAACGTACCATCCACTCTCATTGCATGTCTTTACTCCCTTGATAGGTGCCCTCATCATAGGAGTAAAATATAAAGGTGAATACAAAGAGCAAATTATTAATAAATCAAGTCCTAGGCAAAGCCGAAAAGGCGGCAAAACATGGTGGCCCTGGCATCATCCTCTTGATTGATGAGCTGCACCTCATCATGGCTGGCCGTGTGGCAGAGGAACGCTGCCAACCTCTTCAAATCCCTCATCGCATGCAGGAAGCTCGCTGACCTCGCAACCGCATCTGACCAAGGATGAAATTGGGGAACGGAATCCAACATTGTCACACCTGAAAAAATTGTCAGCCAGTGGACGTCAATCCCAGTCACTTCTTGTCCTTTTACAGATGGAGAAGTTCTTGTAGTGTTGTCGGCCAAGCGATCAGACTGAGACCCATCGAGAGATTTCAGATGGGGCGAGTAGCAACTTGAGGACAGAAAGGTGTCTCAGCAAAAGCACCTCGCAAACACACATCACCACGTCAATTGACGTGAGTGCCACATTTGTGAGGTGAAAATACTTGGAGAACCAAATATGTCCATTTGGTTATCCGGAACCATGTACTCGCTGAGGTGCTGCGCTTTCGATGGGGAACCGCAGGTGCAACGAGTTGGTATGGACCCATACCTGTTGTGGGTGTCTATGGGTGCAGGTGGAGAGCCTGACTTGTACCCATGGTGACAATAGTGGTACGAGTACATGTGAACTCAAGTTCGGAAGTTAGACTCTGACTCAAGAGTTTTCTGGTTTAGATTTAACTTTTAGATTTGAACCCATGACTGGGCTACTTATAAGAAGTGTGCTTGGGGCATCTGAAGCAGTCTAGTCAAAGCAGCTCGCAATGCCAGTTACTATAAGTAACGTCCCATTTCTGTTTCTCATTGAAACACTACTAATTTATGGCTTCAGCAGTTATCATTCGAGTAACCATCTATCGAGTGGTCATGGATACTGGATCTGAAACCAATGTTGCCTACATTCACCAGTATGTTTGCATAAATGGGGGATTTTATTGGATAATATATGTCCGTGTTTCTAGTCAGGATTATGCATGGCCCATGCCCAATTTTAATGCCACTGTAGAATGCTTATGGGCAACAGTGTCTCGGAACAGATGAGCTTCTTCTAAGGGCAAGTTTTTGTCTTTTCTGATTTTACGTTCAACACGGATTCAAGGAGCCTTGATACAAATGTTACTAAGAAAAGAATGTATGAAAATCTTATTCAATTCAGGGGCAACGGAGATGTCAGCAGATGAAAGGCAAGAGTTCTGAAAGTTCTGAAAGTTCCTACATTTGCATGCATCCTGAGTTTCTCCTGCTCTTCCTTTTTCTCCTTCTCTTTGAGTGCGTTTTCCTGTGGCTGATGCTCCACCACTTGTCCTTATCTTTATCCCTCTCCTGGGTTTTGAGATGAACTGCTGGCTGCATCTGGGTGGTGGCTGATGGAATATTTGTAACCTCATCCAATGCACCCTAGTTCAGCCCATCTAAACCCGCATGTGATTTCTTCTTAAAGGACACGAAAAAAAGAGACCCTTTGCTAGCAGGGGGCCACACCACCCCCGCTGCGTCCACTGCCTGTCTGCCTCATCTTCCCTCGCATCGCTGTTGCCCACGTTAGCCACCGACTGATGCCACGGATCTTTTTCATCTTCGGCACTGTGAATGTGGTCACTGAGGTGGGCGTGGATGTGGACGTGGACATGGATGGGAGCTGGTGATGGCCGTAGTCAGTAACCAAGACAAGAAATAAGAAAAAACTCACTGATGCAGAGGCACACCAGCCCCCACTGCTTCCATTGTTGCTGCATCCCCTCCTGGTCACTGTTGGTGCCCCGCATCACCGTGGATGACATCGGCTCCTGTTTGTTGTGGGCATGGGCATGGGTATCATCATAGTTAGTAACAGAATGAAAGAGAAAATAACTAAAAACTACAGTTGGAGCGGGGGGCGTACTAAACCCCCGCTGCTCTTTGTTGTTGCTGGACTCGTCTCCATTCTTGCATTGGTTGTTGTCTGGCTGTTGGACTGGCGTCGATCCAGCTCACTGGGTGTTGCATTGTTGGGTGTTGCGGATTTGCATTATCGGGGTTGGCATATCGATGGCCATCCATGTCGCCTGCATTGGTATCCTGTCCATCGCGGCGTGGACGTGGACGTCGGCATGATCAATTTCAGTTGTTAGCAAGACTTCACCAAAAAGACTTATCAATGTAGTGAGCGGTGGTGCACCAACATCCTGCTGCATCCATTGTTGCTACCATCGTCATTGTCGTTGTCGTCATTGTCTTGCCTGCCGTTCGGCATCTTGGTGTCGATCGCATCTCATGGTTGGATGAGGGGCGGGTGTGCGTTGAGGTAGGTCGCAGTTAGAAAACTCGACACAAAAAAGTAAAAGGAAACAGTAGCTACATATCAAGTGAAAACCAAGAAGGTCGAACACAACCACACCACACCACCTGTTGCTTGCTTGCTGGAGTGGCCGGTGTTGCGTGTCATGAGAGTTGGCGTTCACATGTTCACTTGGCCGTTCGTGCTGGCGTTGTCAGTTGCGGTGGCAAGGTTCGAGCAGTTTAAAGGACATAAGAGATCGGTCACATGTCACGGGGTTGCGGAGCGTCAACGTTTTCGGTTAAATTGCAAGGATAATCATTTTGTCCAACAAGGACTCATATACTTAACACCCATACCATAAAACTAAAATGCATAGTGAGCGTGAAAACACAAATACAAACTGAAAGCTCAAGTGGAAAATGATCTGAAAATTTTGGTTTGGTCTTTGAATTTGGCTTTCGGAGATGCGGATAAAGTTTTGGCCACTCACCGAAAATAAAAGCAAGACTGGAAAGTATAACTGACCACTGTGAGAGCTAAAACGGTATGTTTTGAATATGAAGCATGAGTGTTGTGTGCTGAAGTCTTCAAAGGAAAGTGATATATTTTTGTCCGCTGATGCCCTTCATATTAAACACGTTGAACACTTTCAACTACATGACTATTGTCTTTTGCTGAAGTGTTCTGATTGTTTGAACCAAATCTAATACCATGAATTGAGATCAGCCTTTCAGATATTGGTATGAGAATTAAAGCAACTCACTGTTAAAACAATTGGGCAATGATTGGGGATGATATCAGGCTGGGTTGGTGGGTAATGGGAAGATTGGGCAATGGAGGGGGAGATGATGGGGGGAGATAAGGGAGATAGGGGGTGATTGAAAGATGATGGGGGGTGATAGTAGATGGTGGGGGGGATGGTGGGGGTGAATGGAGATGGTGGGGGGTGAATGGGAACATGATGGGGGATGGTGGGGAGATGACAGGGGGTCATGGGGGATGGTGGGGGATTGTGTGGGGGTCATGGGGATGGCGGGGAATGGTGTGGGGATGGCAGGGGATGGTGTGGGGGTCATGGGGAATGGTGGGGGATGGTGGGGGGGGGGGGGGTGGCGGTCATGGGGGATGATGGGGTATGGTGTGGGGGTGATGGGGGATGACGGCAGACCATGCCATGACTTAACCCGACTGTGACCGGGCAACTAAGGGTGACAATGTTGGGTTTGAGTCGGGCCAGCTGAGATGGGCCAAGAAAATATTATTGTTAGGTACTTGACGGGGCAACTGAGAAGTGACATATGTACCATGTGAGACCGGTGGGCCGAGTCAAGTGCTAGAGTATAGTGTATGGTCTGAGACCGTTGGGCCGACATTGGCTGGGATTATTGTCACCGGTCTGAGACCGTTGGGCTGACATTGGCAGGGATAATTGTAACCCGTCTCAGACCGTTGGGCCGGCATTGGCTGGGATTATTGTCACCCATCTCAGACCGTTGGGCCAACATTGGCTGGGATGGTTGTCACCTGTCTCAGACCGTTGGGCCGGCATTGGCTGGGATGGATGTCACCCCTCTAAGACCGTTGGGCCGACATTGGCTGGGATGGCTGTTTACTCATCTTAGGTGTAGGGATCGGCGCCGGTGTGGTCATTGGTGTTGTCATTCGAGTAGGTATCGGTCTTTTCATCGGCATGGTCATCGGTGTTGTCATCGGTGTGGTCATCGGCATCATCATCGGTGTTATCATCGGTAATATCATCGGTGATATCATCGGTGTTATCATTGGCGTTGTTATCGGTGTTGTCATCGGTGATATCATCAGTGTTGTCATCGGTGTTATCATCGGCGTTGTCATCGGTGTTATCATCGGTGTTGTCATCGGAGTTGTTATCGGTGTTGTCATCGGTGTTGTCATCGGTGTTGTTATTGGCGTTGTCATTGTTGTGGTCAATGGTCTTAGTGTATATTGCAAACATTATTTTTTTAATTGATCAAGGGCTACATCTAGACTGAAGATGGTATCTAGGCTTTTATCAAGAAGCATCTTGAGCCTTGCCGTATCCCCTATACATGTCCTGAATTCCTGTTTAATATTCGCTTCTTCGTGTTCAATCCAGAGCCGATGTTTGGCTGGGTATTGGTTGATTACCGCTCCATACCTGACCTTCTGCTTTTTCCGGCTTGCCCATCCTTTGTAAATTGAAGCATCTAGACGTTTCCGTTTTCGTGTTTTTCTCTGTTCATGCAACAAGGAACCTGCTTTTGAATGATTTGATATCAGCATATATTTGCAAAAGTTTTTCATCGGACTTGCATTTGTTTGAGGGCCTCGGCGTTTTGGGATATGATGTGCAGAACGAGGAAGAGGATGCCTCAGAAATGGCATCAGCCTCCACGTTACGTTGTTTACCGGCATCGGTGTGGGGGTTGACGTCGTTGTCGGTGTCAGTGGGGGTGTCCAAATCGATCACCATTCTGTCTGCATCGGCAGGGGCATCCAAATCGATAACCATTTTGTCATCATCCTGCACCTGAACCGAGGGTTTTTGAAGACCGGGTGGTTTCAGCATATCGAAACCGCCAAACGCAGTTCCTGTATATAAGTGTGATAAAATCTCATGTAGTCGTGCACCATTGAACCTACTACTGGGCCAAACGAATGCCGGTCCGCCATTTCCAGCATTGGAAGGGCCTGGTACTCCGGGTACTTCAGGATTGAATGCCGATCCACCCTTTCTGACATTGGAGGGGACCGAGGGGCCTGCTACTCCCGGTACTTCTGGATCGTTTTTGACCAAATCAGGAGCTGGTGATTTGGACTTGACCTCATCAGCAGGGGCGAGGCCAAATGTGAAAAGTCCCGCTGATTGATGTTTTAGTTAAGCACAAGTTATAAAAAATAACTTACAGGGAACCACAGGGAAGTCCTTCAATGTCTTTAAAACGATCAGCTCTAAACACCAGAGTTGAGAGTGACACCAGCAAAGTTGATAGAGTGCTACATACTCCTGCTAGTTACTACATTTTACCAGATATTTGTCAACAAAGGTGCTTGATAATGAGCAGCAGTAGTAGATCTCACCTTTAGATCGAGCCATTGAGGTGTATTGACTGCAACAAATGCCGATGGCCGATATTCAACGTTGTTTGTTCAAGTTTGGCCAAAACAAAAAAAAACACATCGGAGAGTTTTTCGCGGTGAATTCACCGATATTCTGAAAACTTTGACCAACAGATCCACCACACACACACGAATCTACAATGGCCGCCCAAAACATCGATTATCAAGGTGTCATCTACGAGATAAATGCACATCTCACGGACGCCTTCAAGGTCGCGAAGGCTGAATTTGACAGCAATCTCCGGAACCACATCATGTACCAGGTCACGCAGGAAATGGTAGGTTTTCTATCACAAGTTACTTCTGGACTCTAAATGCAAACCCTTGGAATACAGATCAAGGTTTCAGAAGTGTGCAAAGCTGCAGAGTCCGAAGGTATCAAGATCCATATCCCTAGGCTCATCCTCAGTGCGGCCATAGAATACAAGGCCAACTACGACCCCGAGCAGCGTAAGTTGCCACGAATTCGAAGAATCAGCAAAGAAGACCCCAACATCACCAATGAGCCAGGGTATGTTGCCGGTAGGAAGACTCCGGAGTATGATGGACCCAGAACCGGTCCTGCTTGGTGGACTGATGAATATGGTGAGTTAATCTATTCAAATACTGACATGCCTACAGGGCTTTATTGACTACCTATGTCCAAACTAACCCAGTCAAACGCCTAAAACCTATCCCGATGATGAGGAGTCGGCAACCCCCTCCTGAAAAGAAGCATGGGAGGAGCAACAAGGATGGGAAGGGGAATGGGAAGGAGGGGACCGGGAAGGGGAGGGGGAAGGGGAATGGGAATGCAAAAGGGAAGGGCAAGGAGCAGGAGGATGAAAAGGAGGATGCATCGGAGTCGGAGGACGAGGAGGAGGAAGATGAATTGGAATCAGAAGAGGACGAAGAGGACGATCTGGAAGGGGATGATGATGATGATGAAGATGAACTTGAGGAGGAGGAGGAGGAGGAGGCAATGGGGCAAGGGAAGAAGCCGAGGGGCCAGGACAAGGGGAAACAGAAGGAGAAGACGAAGGAGGAGAATGAGGAGAAAGAATTGAACAAGAAGTTGACAGGAAAGGGTAAGGGGAAGGAGAAGGAGGTGGAGGTCATAGACCTCGAGATGACTGACATAGTCAAGGAGGAGTCCGATGAGGAGAGTTCGAAGAAGACGCTGCATGAGGATGAGGTCATGCAGCTGGACGACATTCCAAACCGCCGATCAGGATCCAGGAGGCTGAAGAGACAACGAGAAGACCTGGCCAAAGAAGAAACACCGATCAAGAGGCAAAAGCAAACGGACGGGACAATTGGGCTTACGAGGGAACAGGTAAGTTAGCCTGCCGTTTCAAAGAATTTTTACTTTATTCTGGCACCTTTAGTGTTGCCGGCGTTGCTTCGACCAATGGCCTACGTTGGTTTGCCAGAAAGGTGCTAGGACGGCATGCACTCAATGCCATCGGCTCAAGACGAAATGTGTGTGGGATGGGAAAAAGAGGATGCCAGCTGAACCCACCCAAAAGACGTTCAAAGCCAACAAACCTAGGAGGGAATCGACGCCGACGCTGCCACCACTGACACCGACACCGACACTGGGGCCAAGCATCATCAAGAAGAAGATCATGAAGGTTATCCTCATTCCCCCTGCACCTCCAAAGCCATCAGTTGCATCTGGTTCCGGAATGACCCTCCGGCCTCGAAAATCAACGGTTCGCATTCAAACGCCTCCGACGCTGACCCTATCGCCGTCGCGGAGTGTGTCACCTTTGCCTCCCCCGATCACCCAAAGGCAAGGCAAGTCGAAAGGCAAGGGGAAGGCGAAGGAGGTGATCAATGTGGATGATGATTTGAGAAAATCATCCATTCCTGAGGGCTGTGAGTTTGAGTCAGTTCTTGAACGAAAATTTGCTGACATATTACTGAAATTTAGCGACTCTTTACCCTGTCGTCTTCCACCCAACCCGAATGGATGCCCTTGGGACGGTACGCAAATCCAGTAGCTCGGACAGCTCCAATCAAGAGCTGCTATCAAGGATAGAACGTCTGGAGGCCGAGGTCCGGGCTGTCAAATCGAGCCGGATACAAGCTCTGGAGGCTGAGGTTCAGGCCCTCAAATTGATGATGGAAGGGTTCAGGGGGAGGCTGGCGAAGGAGGAGACAAAGGTATTTGAATTGCCTTTGAAAAAGAAGGAACCATCGGAGGAGGCGATGCCACTGAGATCCCAGAGTGAGACAGAGAATGTCCAGATGGCTGGTCCATCCACATTGACAGACCAAAGGGAGCTTTGGAGTAGCAGAGAACGGTTGCCACCTCCAGTGAGACTCCGTGCAATGTCTGAACCTCTGGCCTCTGACAGACAGCGATCGACGGTGACCCCAAGCATGTCGATTTCCGAGGTCATCCGATCTCCATATTTGAGGTCCCCAGATAAATCCTTCCTCACATAGGCGGCTGGTTTGGCTAGGATAATTTTATGTTTTCATATGTATATGGCTGGATTCATGGAATGAATGGACTGGGTTTGGATTTCTCATGTGCTCTCTAAATGAGTGAAGTAATTGGGTGAAGTTAAGCCTGAATGAGGAATGTTTGTGTGATATGTTCTGTGTTATCATTTTTACCAGAGTCTGGTTGGTATCGGTGTTATGATCGGCGTTGTCATAGGTGTTGTCATCGGTGTTGTCATCAGCGTTATCATCGGTGCTGTCATCGGTGTTGTCATCGGTGCTATCATCGGTGTTATCATCGGTGTTATCATAGGTGTTGTCATCGGTGTTATTATCAGTGTTGTCATCGGACTTGTCATCGGCGTGGTCATCGGTGTTATGTCATGGGCATTATCATAGGGTTGATCATTGGATCTGTCATTGGCGTTGTCATCGGACTTGTCATCGGAGTGGTTATCGGCATTTTCATTGGCAGATATAAATAAAGTTCATGTTCACATCTCTCGATAGTACACTTGTTGAACTGTTACCTACGTGCCTTTCTAGGGCTTTTTCTGGTACCCTGATCATCCAAATCTTTTATCAACTTCTCACCCCCCATCAGCTTCTGCTTCTTCGGATTCCTCTCTTTGCCATCACTGTCCTGAGGAGCCCCCCTTTTCAATGAACTCAATCCTTTCCTCAACTTTTCACACACAGCATCCAGCCTAGGCTTAACCTTTGTGAAGTCGAGCTTTGTCTTGATGATGTAGTCTTCAAGGTTTGGCTCAACTCCTTCTTCATCCCCCTCCTCATCCCAAAAATGAGATCGAGCCATGTCTTGACTGAGAAGGCCGATGCTAAGCAACACTCCCTCGATAAACAGTCGGCTCCTATATGTCCCATCGGCTTTTAAATATGGCTGGCCATCTAGCCATTCCAAGTAAGCATTTCCAATCTTCACCGACGAATGGACATTTTTTGGTGTGGTCGTGTGTTTGTACTTCCAAGTGGCCCAGTTTGGAGTTGACTTGGGGATAGGAGTAGGATTGGCATCATCCTAATTTAGATTTATATCAGCCTAAACGAAATCCGATCATACAAAGAATAAATTACCGGAAGTTGAGACACCGTTTGAAGGCACCTTTGATACACTTGGTTATCCGATAGTGAACTTAGGTACTGGAACCTCTCCTCTGGATCAATGATGGATTCCGGAGGAAATGGGACGGTGAGCATCTTGGAACGGTGACCGGGATCTTTGTTGCTGGTATCTTCATCATCGTCTTCCTCATCTCCATCAAGTGCATCGTCGGCAACAAAATGACCGTCAGCCTTTTGCTTTCCCTTATCGGCCTTCTGCTTTCCCGTGCCGGCTCTCTGCTTTCCCTTGTCAGCTGTCTGTTTTCCTTCATCGTCGTCATCTTCCGAACCGGACTCGCGATTGGAATCTGATGAGGAACCAGATTCACTGTCGGAAATGTCCTGTTGCCGAAGTCGGGAAGGTCCTGCTGCATTAGACTTTTGTGGAGCTTTCTTTCGAGATTTTCCAGAGGTAGATGGGTTGGAGTTATCGATTTCACCGTTCCGTCCCTTGAAGCCCCTGAATTCAAACGTTGTCTTGACCTTTTTGTTTGCCTGCCTTTCATACCAAAAGTCAAGAACTGACAAAGCCTGCTGCTTGACTAGCTTTGAAGGATCCCGGAGTTGAAAGCTAGCCGGCAAATATTGTGGTGATATGTATTGATCTTGGCTGATGCTGAGATCTCCCCAAGGAACCGAAGCTGAGTTGTCACCGGACCGTAATTCTGATTTCACATGATATCAGAATGACCTTACTGAGAGCTGAGACACATACGATAATGCAAATTTAAAAAGTCCCTGATAAGGGATTTCATCTCCTCCAAATTTGGTCTTTTCATTCCCAGAAAGATGGGAATTTTGGGGACACCTTTATCATCCAGATGAACTTTGGGTTGTTTTGTCGGCTTCTTAGTCGTAGGTCCATCAGCTTCATCATTGCTACCTGAGTCATGTTTTCCTAGTAAATTCAGCCGAATGAGTTAGCCAATGCTAAGACCGACGCCGATATCAATGCCAACGCCGACATCAACACCGACGCCGATGGAAACGCCGATGCCGATGGAAACGCCGATGCCGATGGAAACGCCGATGCCGATGGAAACGCTGATGACCACACCAATGCCAATGGCTGCCAATGGCAATCTGATGCTGACTGTATACCATCCAAATTTCCATTCCCCAGACAAACTAGGGAAATTTTACAAAGGCATAATACTCACCCAGTTCTTCTGAGGCATATGCCTCCCATTCCGTCATCACCGATCCCTTTTGCCAATTAGGTTTAGCCTTCACAAATGACTCATGACCTAGCTCATCATTAAAGTCATGGCTGGACCAAGATTAGTTTAAAACAAGTAACCAAAGTTACATGAACCACATACGACGAAACCAACACATTGTCTGATGTGTCCCGACATGCCGACAGCACGAAAACCCTCATCCCCAAGTCCTTATGCATTTGTGTAGCGAATTCCTTGATGTATTGCACTGCATGTTTTTCAGCATTCCTAGGGACATCAGGTCGCAAGTTCAGCCATGTCGTCGGGACATACAATATGAGAACCTACTTTTGCTGGACATGTACTGGAGGTCCTTTCGACTTCCACTCATCCAACAACCCCTGATACTTCTGGACTTCTTCTTCCGGCAACTCCTCACACACAGCCTTCAACCCAGCCTGGTACTTTGCCATCCATTGCTTGGTACCAGGGGTTGAGCCCGACAACTCAGACACTTTTCCCTCTACCTCCTCCCTCATCTCATGACCTACAAACTTCTTAAAGTTCCAAATTTGTCTATGGTTGTAAAGGGGCTTTCTGGTCCTACGACGTCCATTGTTGTAAAACCATTCCTTTATTTTCTAAAGGCTGAAATTAGCAAAATTAAATTTGGTTACCAGCTCCACTTGCAATGTATTCCAAGGGAGTCTCAGACCTCCCTTGTGCACCAACAATACTGGTGTGCACCTGTTTCATGGTTTTGGCACGTCCTTTTTTGTCTCCAGCCCTAAATTCCTCAAGTTTGCCTTTGAGGGTGGCAAGTTGAGCGGCAGTGAAAGAGGTTTCAGGCATTGTGGAATCAGGAAAGAGGTTTGAATTTGCAGGAGATGAGATGAGATTTAATAAATGATGAATTGTGTGCGGCTACTTGTCGATGTTGCAAGTTTGCCAAATTTGACTATACACCCATTTCAGAAATCGAAATTTCGTCAACCGACTTTCGACCGTCCACATTTTATTTCCTCAATAATTTACACTCTCATCTGCGTATTCTTACCGTTCCAATTTCTTTTTAAATCCTCCACTTCGTATTTATTTCATCTAACCGATTATTCAGCCATGGTCAAGTCGTTCAAAAGAAAGTCTGCTCCTCGTGTTAGCAGGGTGACATTAAAAGAAGTGTTCACTGCTCGTGGATTTCAGACTCGAAGGAATATTGTCGACAGCCCTAGAAGCTCACATTCCTCTCCTACAAAAAGACAAAGAATGACTCAAGATTATTGCGAAGAACATAGCGATTACCCTCAAGATCTCCCACATATTGAGCCTCTAATATTGCCCAGCAATAATGTAAATATGACTTTCTACTTGGTCTCACACAGGTCCAACTGACAGTCATCTTCTTGGAGTCATCCAGCAATTATATGAGGGAATGGCTACCCCATAGAACAGAATATCTAGACCATATCCTGGCCAGAGAAGCACCTCCAGAAAGACAGATCTGCATGGGTTGTGGGACAGCCGAAGGCACATGGAAATGCTCCACGTGTTTTGGTAGTCCTATATACTGCCAGGCATGTTGTGCAGATATCCATGAGAGGTTACCATTTCATCGGGTGGAAAAATGGACCGGTGACTACTTTACGCCTGCCTGGTTGATGGAAGTGGGAGTCAAGCTCCACCTAGGTCATGGAGGGTTGCCATGTCCAGCTGTCCGGAGTGACAACACCATTATTAATGACACTGAGGATTGCATTGTCAATGCTGACATCGGCATCAATGCCAGTACCAACGCCGACACCGACGCAAATGCCGATAGCAACACCGATGATTACGCCGATGATTACGCCGATGACTATGCTGATGATAACGCCGACAACACCGATGATAACGCCAATGCCGATGCTGATGCCGATGACAATGCCAAAAGATCAAAAAATACTGAAGAACCAACCACGCCCTTTTCATTGCAAAGCTTTCCAGATTCACCAAAAGACATTGATAAGACATGTGAAAGCGTTATGGTGGTGGTGGACAGCTCAGGTATCCATCGTCTGGTCATCCGATGGTGTGAATGTAGAGGAGCAGCTGGACGTGACATTCAGTTGCTTGATGTCGGCTTATATCCCGCAACATCAAAAAAGCCCCAAACTGCATTCACATTCCAAGTCCTTGACAAGTGTCTCCTAGACAACCTGGAATGTAAAACCGCTTGCCAGGCATTTCATTCTAAATTACTCCGGCTTACCAGCTCACCGTTTCCTCACACCATCCCGGTATGTAATCTGATTTATTCACCGGTAAATTTTGATTGACAACCTATCAGAACCGTTACCGTGAATTACTAAGATGTACAAGGCAATGGAGAAATCTGAAGGCCCGGAAATGGAATGGATTTGGCCAACATGACAACCAGGAACCAGGACCTGGCCAACTCACGACAACATGTCCTGCTTGTCCGCAGCCTGGTCTCAACTTGCCAGAAGATTGGAAAAACAGCAAAGGGGATACCGGCAGCATTATGCCTTCATTCGTGATGGATGGAAATTTCAAAGTAGAACACATGAAGATGCGGAGGCCTCTGGATGATGTTACTATCGCCGATGGTCATGGGTTTATGGTTGGGGAGGATAGATATAAAAAACATATCCGAATAACCAAAGAGGTCATACTGGTAAGTTCTATTGAATGAATTAATGTCTAGGAAATGTTGAAAATTTTAAATATTTCAGAAGTCAACATGCAATGAACATAGGGCGGTGAATCAGGCTAATTCTCGAAAACAAAATTTGGATGCGACCGGTATTGGTGCACTAGCCTGTGCTCGTCATGGATGTTTTGTTCCACATTCAGTTGTCGATTTTCAGAAGGGTGAAAGGTAATTTTTTTATCTGATGTTGTCAAGTTCACCAATGCCGATGACGGCGTCGGCGTTCAGACCATCGCCGATGATGGAGTTGTCACCAATGCCGATGCATCGGACTAGTTTGCCATTCCTTCTACATCCAATACCAAGTATTTTGCCAATATACTAACATTGATTCCATTCCAGACAAATGAACATGGACTACGCCCTTTCAGAAGTTCTCAAGTGGAGCTCTGGTTTCAAGACCATCCTGCTCATCTATGATATCATGTGCCAATATGGCAAGCACCTCCAAGAGAGATTGAGTCAAGGTCCTTATCTGCATACTCCTGAAGGGATCAAAATCAAGAAAGGAATCGGCCTGTTTCACATTATGGGTCATCAAGATCAATGCCATCCCCGATACAGCCCTCAATTTATCGAAGGTGCTGGCCAGGTTGACGGCGAAATATTGGAATCATTATGGGCTCCCGTTGATCATATCGCCAAGAGCACAAGGACCATGTCTGCTGCATCCCGTCAGGAAACGATCGATGCTCACATGAACGACTCCAACTTCAAGAAACTCATCAGAATAGGTCTGTATTCATTGTCATTTGTATAAACCTAGCATCTGGAATTTATAAGCCTTCGTGGTCGCAGGTCCAACATTGATCAAAAAATATCGCAAAGCCGTCATCGGCGTTGCCAGTAGCAAATCGGCATTGGATGACCTCGTTTCGACAGCCGACGCCAACCTCACTCGGAAATGGACAAAAGAGGCGAAAAGAGCTCAAAAATACCGGGATCGAGACGAGTCGGCAATGGACATCTATGATGCCAAAACATCTAAAGGTAATTCTGAGCCATCCGATATGAAATCATCTCTCAGCCGGTGTCTAGGACCCACGAAAGAAGAAAGAATCCTGGAACTGACCCTAAATGAAAAGACGAATGGCCTGATGAATGGCACCATCGCCTGGCTATCCTCTGGACTCAAAATTCAGGAGACACAGTATGTAACATATCAATGATGAGGTTCCAATTGCATTGACAGTCTTGGATTGCATTTCAGACTCTCGCTAGCTTATGAAGAGAGAAGGCTTGGCCGGAAACCATCACCGACAGCTAAGCTTTCCATGGAGGACAAAAGACGCCGATTGAGAAACAGAATTGACCGGTTTCACAAGTCATCGGTGAAATTCATGGATTCCGACCTCATCAATGAAGAGATGATGCCAGATGTCGATCCGCTACAATCTGACTCAGATTCCAAATCATCGGACAATGGAAGTGACAATGAACGCGAGCCAGACACAGACAATCCATTCATCAACCATCAACGCCGGCAATCCTGGGATCAAGATTCTCCGACGAAGACCAATTTATTCCTGCCTTCCAACCTTCAGTTATCGGCATTCGACGCATCGGCGAGCAAACTGATTTCTGCAGAATTGAAATTGAGAGAAGCTCAAGCAGACAGCGCCCTTCACCAAATTCGAATTTGTTTAGGTCACAAAGCGTATCTATTCCGGAAAAACGTTCGATTGGCATCGGGGACAAAGCAGAAGACAAGAGCTTGGAAAGAGGTTTATTCAGTGGAAGCCCATGTCAAGCACCATGCAAGAGTTTATCGTCTCGCCCGAAAAGCCTTGGTCTCTCTGGGGGCATCTCCCGAGACATTGGAAAGGTATAAGTTGCTTAGGCAAGATGAACTCACAGCTACTACTGCTTTGGTGGATCTGAAACAACCAGGGCAAAAAAACAAGTCGTTAGCGTGGTTTTGGAACATGGATATAGACCGGGACATTGCTGGCAATGACTGGATGGAAGAATGTGAGTGTTCCCCTCCTTCGAATCACAGTTTTTTGAATTTGAGTCAGTCTATCGGGTTCACTGGCTGCGGTCGAACGCCAATTTTTGCCGATGGACAGAGGAATTGACATTGGTCAAGAAGGAAATGGAGTGGACCATTAGATTCTTCCAAATCAAAGCTGAGACTTGGAGAAATTGAATGGAGTTGGTCATCGGACATGGATCATCGGGAAAACGATGTTATGCTGCAAGGCAAGCGGCTATGTGGGATCAATTTGCTACACAAGCAGAAAGCATGTTTGGGATTTTCTTAAATACATAATCATGTACCATGGTATTGCTTAAGGCATGTAAATTAACAGCTAGTCATCCATCGGCGCCGATGGAAGTATCGGCGCCGATGTTGTAACACTTTTTAAATAAACGTAAATAGAAGACACCTCTGACTTCAACTGCAATATCCAAGCCAATTCCTCCCAAAAACTTCAAATGTTGAAACTCATCGAATGCCAGCAACTCCTCAACCTTCTAGCGCGTCGCGTTCGGTCGGCGATCTTGGCAATGGCAATAACTTGGGATGGCATGTCTCCAACACAACGAGAGACTTGGCTTTCGAACATGCAGAATGAACTTGTGAGTGAAACGACTAATTCTATTGAAATACACTCCATTCGTTGCAGGCAACGGCGACGACATGCATCGGAATGGCTCAACTTGGAGGGATCATTTTGGAAATACCGGAAATTATCCAGGGAACGGCAAAAGCGATATACAGTTATAGCCTGCCATATGTATGGGAGAAGCTTCTCTTTACACAGGAACTCCCGATCGAAGGCTTAGCACAGCACTTCGTGCAAAAGCATCTTCATGCTGGGCAATGGTGGCGAGAAGAGCAAGGATCACTGGCCGATGGCGCAAAGGACATTCTTATCACGTTTGCCGGATATTTTTCAGCAGTCGCCTTGATGGAGGTAATATTTATGTTTCCATTCATTGTATTTTTCACAGTAGAATCATTCACAGGAAGAGACGGCTGCTAGTTTTCGGATGGCTTATGAATCGGTAAAGGAAGGTGGAATTTCGGCAAAGGAAGACTTTGTAGATTTTTCCGGACTTTGGCAGGTAAAATATGTTCTGCATCCATGCCTTCAGGCTTCTTAGCCCTCCATTCCTTTGTACAGGTACTCGAGGAGACCCACAAGGAACTCCGAGAAATGCCGGTTTTTCATCCTGGACGAAAAAGCCCAACCCCGGTGGCATCGACTAGCAAATTGGCTCCGGATGTTCCCCCTATAACGACATTAGATGATGTTCTGAAGACACGGACCTCAGCCAACCCCGATGCAATGGATGCCGATGAATTCCAGGATAAAAAGACAGGCAAGTCCGACGGTAAGCAGTGCTTGACTGAGCAATGCCCTCAAACAGCAGTTGAACATTTCCGAATAGCCGTCCCTCTCCTGCCACAATTACCATCATCATTTGTGTCAAGTTTGTCTGGCGAACAAAAGGCCGAACTTGCCAAGTACCTCGAGACATCCAGGCTCAAGTGGTAGAGAGCTACCACATTGTTAGAACACAGACGCTGGATAAAATTGAGGATGGTAAGATGTTGCAAGATAGATGGTGGAGGTTGATGGATACAAGAATGGAGATGTCAAGGGGAATTAATAGATAATTGTATATTAGAACAAGTCCAATCAGCATGTGTCAAGTCCGATCAGTGTATGTCAAGTCTGATTGGCATTTAACCAGTCCGATTCCCGTTTGGCAACCTCTATCAATGTTTGGCAAGTCCTATCGGCGTTTGACAAGTCCTATTGGTCTTTGGGAGCTCCTATTGGTGTTTGTCCACTCCAAAGCAGCGTTTTTTGGTGCCAATCGGCGTTTGTTCACTCCGATCAGTGTTTCCCTACTCCGGTCGGTGTTTCCCCACTCCGGTCGGTGTTTCCCTACTCCGGTCGGTGTTTCCCTACTCCGGTCGGTGTTTCTCCACTCTGATTGTTGTTTTTGGATTATTAGGCCATTCTCTCAGGTCTGAACAATGCATTGCTATACATTGGCTTGATCTTCTACTACCTGTCTGCCAATTTGATCTAATGTCATCCAAGGAACCGCCGGCACCCCTACCCTCTCATGTACATTGTCTCTCATATAAAATGCAAGACATACCCGTTCACCTGATATCCTAAACACCCCATGCCTCAAAATTCTTCCCCCAAGATGGACGAGTGTTCCGGAATTGTATTGCAATTCTAGTCCGATGTTAGGTAATTCTAGAACGGCGTCCTTGTATGGTCCAATGGTTGCCAAAATATCATACCATTCTGCTCTCGAATTGTTGTCTCGATGCGCCGGTGTTTCCCGATTGCTGATCACTGACATCCCATTGAACACCGATGGCCACTGGTTGATGACTTCAGTTAACGATGGTTCTTTTGCCAGACGTCGAAGCGTCTCTCGGCCACACATGTACAATTGTGGGTGTGTAATGGCGAGGGTTGCTGATATGAGTGCGATTGATTCACAGGCGGCTTTGAGCCATGTGTCGGCATTTGAGTCATTCAACGCCGATGATATCACAACTGGTTCATGGTTCATCTAGATCATATGTGTCGGTCGTTGTCTCCACTTAATGTATGGCTCACTCACATCGTGTCCTTGTCGAAACCAAGCCGGAGACAGTTCAACCGATCCCGGCGTCATCCAAACACATCCAGCTTCATTGAGGAATAGTTTCGGGTCCAACCTCCAATTTTTCTTCGTTCCTGGCTTCATGCTTTGTCGTAAAGGGCCTTCCATGTGCCTCATGGTTGTGGCGAGTATCGACTACTGACACCATATATATGAATTCTGGAATCATACATCACAGGACTTACTTGTCTTGTTGGCGTCAACGTGTCAGGAAGATACCAACAGAGTATCCTCCCATGCCGATCTCTTATGGTCATGGGTGTATCGACCTTGCGAGGTGGATTTGCAATCAATGGATACCGGGATGTGAGAGCTGCCTCCTTTACAGCGTTGAATCCAGTGGGTTTTGGACCAGCCTGGTTGAATACCGGTCGGCATCCCAAGGCAAAGTTACTGGAAATCATATTGAGTACTTGGAACTATATTTGAGCTATATCTTTACCGGGATTTTGGTATGCTATGACCAATTGATACACCAGCAGCTCACAATCACAAACTACCTGTGTACTGAATTCCAGAGGTGGGAGAATTAACCGGACCTGAGGTGATGGTTGGGATATTTGCTGGTTAAATTTGGCGATGAGATATGATGATATGTTGTCCATAAAGTGGAGGATTGAAAGGGATGGAGAGAGGTGGCTCATGTTTGAGAAGGAAGAATTGATTAACGTTAATAATGCAGTTGAATGAGTGATGTTGATGACCAATCTGACCGTTACACACCAGTAGTAAAAACAAAAAAACCCCATGCAAGCCCATCGGCGTTGAAATAGTGATAGTCATGCTATCCAATGTCAACCCATTGGTTCAAAGGTGGCGAAAATGATAAAATTCGCAACGCCGATGCCCATGATGACACCGATGATAGCACCAATGATATCACCGATGAAGCACCGATGATAACACCGATAACTACTCTAATGACACCACCGATAATAACACCGATAATAGCACCGATGATAACAACAAATAAAGCACCGATGATAACACCGATAGCTACTCCAATGACACCACGTATGACAACACCGATAACAACACCGATGACAACACCGATGACAACACCGATGATAACACCGATGATATCACCGATGATATCACCGATGATAACACCGATGACAACACCGATGACCATGCCGATGATAAGACCAATACCTACTCGAATGACAACACCAATGACCACACCGGCGCCGATCCACACCTAAGATGAGTAAACAGCCATCCCAGCCAATGTCGGCCCAACGGTCTTAGACGGGTGACACCCATCCCAGCCAATGCCGGCCCAACGGTCTGAGACGGGTTACAATTATCCCAGCCAATCCCGGCCCAACGGTCTGAGATGGGTGACAACCATCCCAGCCAATGTCGGCCCAACGGTCTGAGACGGGTGACACCCATCCCAGCCAATGTCGGCCCAACGGTCTGAGACGGGTGACAATAATCCCAGCCAATGTCGGCCCAACGGTCTCAGACCATCCACTATACTCTAGCACTTGACTCGGCCCACCGGTCTCACATGGTACATATGTCACTTCTCAGTTGCCCCGTCAAGTACCTAACAATAATATTTTCTCGGCCCATCTCGGCTGGCCCGACTCAAACCCAACATTGTCACCCTTAGTTGCCTGGTCACATACGGGTTAAGTCATGGCATGGTGTGCGTAGTTTCCCTTAGACTTGTACTTCCCACTTCCACAATCACAAATCCGTATCCTCTTATATCGTTTCCTGTCATTCCCGCCTCATCTCCTCACCATTACCTTCACTGAGTTGAAACCCGACTTTGGATTACGTCGGATAACCCTGGACTTCACCGGAAACTATCTCCTTATTTCTATTTATCCTCGGATTTCTATCCTCCTTGACTAGACATTACTGACGACGCCTTTGTCACTATTACGCTGACCTCTATCTAGTATCCCCTTTCGGAGCTAGACCTGAACTACGCATCACAACTGGAGCCCACCGCGAGGCGTCAGTCAGTATCAAAACCCCCTAGTCCCCCAATCGCATCCCGCCTCCGGTCCAGTGTCGTCCGCAACCTACGAGAAGAAATATCTCTTTCGGTTCACGACCCGACCATCGAAGATAACATCGAAGAGGCACCTTCCCATCCAACCATACAGACTAATCTACCTTTAGTTTCTGACTCCAGCTCACCGCTTTCCACACCACCCAACAGTCCCGACAGCGCTCTTACCAATCTCATTGATCTCCCGACCATCGACATCTCATCCGACGAATCATCCGAATTAAGCTCACCACCGCCTACTCCGACATCCTTATCCAATAACCCGAACCGTATAGCCGACAATCCGACACCCGCATTAGAAACCGAATCACAATCTGTTCCGATAACAGACATATCGTCATCGTCACTCGAATCGTCAGAGTCCGTTGCAGTAAACGGCAACTCACCCCCAGTAGTCTCACAAGCAGTCTTAACACCCGTTCAATTACCGCCTTCATCCTTCGCAGCCGCACAGCTTGTTCCGTCAACAAGCTTTTCGTTATATCCGTCTTTTATCATACCGTCAACCGTTACCGCTCCACCGCCACCCGTTACCACACCACTCCCACACATTACCACCACCACCCCACTCACTAAAATGACCGCCTCACGCCAAATGCCTGCTCATGGTCATTCCACAGCTCCTACCTTCGACGGCAATGCCCTCAACCTCAACCGGTTCTTCGACAAGGTCGACCTTCTGGCTGAGGAAGCCAAAGTTGACGACAAAGGAAAAATAAAGCACAGTCTCCGGTACGCCAGCATTAGCGACTACGAGCTCTGGACCCGACTCCCATCTGCTGCCCACTCCGACTTTTCCGCCTTTCGCAAGGAAGTCCTTGAACTCTATCCCGGCGCCGAGGACGACCGCCGGTACGCCATCTCAGACTTAACCCGCTTAACCTCGACTCAGGCCAACTACGGAATCCGATCGTGTGCGGAATTGGGAGAGTATTATAGGGAGTTCTTCTGGATTGCGGACTTCCTCAAAGAGAAAAACCTCCTATCAGCACGCGAGTTAAACGTCGCATACGAGGCCGGGTTCGACCCTGAACTCCGAACACGGGTTAAAACCCGCATGCAATACAGCAAGCCCAACCATTTCCATGACGACCCCTACAACTTCAAGGCTTTCCACAAATGCGCTCACTTTCTCCTTGCCGGGACCGCCGCTGAACCATTCGCCACTGCCACACCTCATCTAGCCACCCCTATTAGGTCTACTCTGGAGCCCGTCACCATCAAGACCGAGTCCAGCGACCCCGCCGTCCTCGAACTATTGAAAGTCTTAACACAATCAATGTCGGCCCTTGCGCAAACCATCAGCCAACAACAGAATCAACCGGCTCCTCCACCACCCGTTTGCGCCTACGCTCCCGGTCCTTACAATCCCGGTAACCCGTCTGGTAATCCGTCTGGTCCTATGACTTGCCATTTCTGCGACGACCCTGCCCATCGTATCAGGGACTGTCAGCAGGTCTCTCAATATGAAAAGGACGGCAAATGCATACGCGATCAGTATAACCGCGTCATTTTGCCCAACGGCTACAACATTCCCCGACACATCATAGGCTGTACCCTGCGGGAACGCTTTGACATCTGGCACGCACAGAGTCCCGGCCATCGCACCAACACCGAGCAACCCCGGCACGAAACCCCACCACACATTAAATCCAACCTCATCAAAGTAGTTGAAATACCCGACGAAGAAGCCGATTCCTCCCATGTGACCCTCCAATCATCGGTAGCCAGCCTCAGCCTTGAAGAGGAAGAGAATCCGGACTTTTGAGGCGGAGATCAACAGAATCCAGAATAAGAAGGTCCGCTTCGATGGGGTTGAGATACCTCAGCGTCCCTCTTACAAAGACAAGGGGAAGGGACCTGCTACCACTAATCCGAACACACCGGGACCATCTAATCAGAAACCCGCTCCTAAACCATCCACTCCGCCAAAACCGACACAGCCCAATCCGTTCACCGCCTCTCTACCCCGTACGCTTCCTACAACCTTCCCGCTTCTGCAGATGGCCCCACAATATCGGTACCAGGCACATATCGAGGATCCCAACATCACGAAAGATGTAGCCAAACGAGTCCTTGACGCCACACTTGCCATGACCACCCACGACATACTAGCAATATCCCCGGACGTACGAAAACACACCAGGGATTCCCTCACACCGAAGAGGATCACCATGGACACCAGCATCATCGAAGCCCTTCACCAGGAAGGCTTACCAACCTGGACCTGCGACCATTGCGACACGGACATACCCCTGATCGTCGGAGACAACGCGGTCCCACTTCGTGCAATCTATCCCACCATCGACGGCAAGTGCTCCTTTGAATGCGTAGTCGACGCGGGTTCAATGATCGTCAGAATGAACTGCATCGTATGGAACAAACTCGGACTCGGACTTCAAAACCGCAAAATGTCACTCACCTCCGCCAACGCATCCAACAACGACTCCCTCGGCTGCCTCGCAAACCTACGCTTCACCATTGGCGAAATCAACGTCTACTTGCAGGTCCAAGTGATGGAAGACACCGCCTACGAAATCCTACTCGGCCACCCCTTCATGAAACTCACCAATTGCATCACTCAGGACTACCCCAACGGCAACCAGACCCTCACAATCACCGATCCAAACTCCGGCAAAACCGTCATCATACCCACGGTTGAAAATTGCGAGAGAGAGCGTCGCGAACGGTCCAACACCAGACGGCCGGGTTTTTAGTGATTGAGGAATCAGACACAATCCGACGAGATAAGACTCCTGTAACAGTAAGCCCAGACATTCCTCTTGATACCCCGCTTTCCGAATTCTCCCTAGAAGAAGACTTATACTTCAAGGTCGAGCTAGATTTCTCCGACAAGCCACCGGCTTCCAAAGCCGAGGCCATGCTTTCCGACATTGAATCCTATTATACCTCTCTCGATAAAGCAGCTTCCGCTAAATCCTTTAAGGTTAATGCAGATCCCCTGAAACGCAACCTGAAGGGAGTAATCTCGAGGAAAAAGTACAAGAAAGTAGCTGACTGTGTCAAACCCGTTTCCACCACCCTTCCCGACCAATTTTGAATCACCCGCGACATCACCGGTAACCCACTAGCCGACCTACCAGAATTACCAACACATCCACCCGAGTTCACTCCCAGAATCCGATACATGCAAGAGCGACACGATAAAATGAAGATCAACCCCAACGGATTCCTCACAACTGAAGAAGTGAAACTCGGCCATTTCGTCGTCAAAGCACAAGAAGCCGCCTTCGCATGGAACGAATCCGAGAAAGGCCAATTCAACACCAAGTATTTCCCACCCATTCACATTCCGACCATCCCCCACACACCCTGGGCTCACAGGAACATCCCAGTTCCACCAGGCATCATGGCAGAAGTCATTCGCATTCTCAAAGACAAGATAGCCGCCGGTACTTACGAATCCTCCAACTCCTCCTACCGATCTCGATGGTTTTGCGTCTTGAAGAAGGACGGACTCAGTCTCCGCATCGTCCACGACCTTCAGCCACTCAATGCCGTCACAATCTGAGACACCGCCGTACCCCCAATGACCGACCACCTCGCAGAATCCTTTGGCGGTCACTCTTGTTATGGTTCCCTCGACCTCTTTGTATCATTTGACCAACACCTCGTACATCCCGACTCCCGCGACTTCATGACATTCCAGTCACCTCTTGGCACACTCCGACTCACCCGCATCGCCATGGGTTACTGTTACGATTTTTACCTCTTTGCCCCTGTCTTTTGCTTTGACAGCACGTGATACCCATTGACTCTACATTCCCACGAAGATGTGCCAAGTCCCACCCTCTGATTGGACGATACCTTGTTACCGAACTCTTGGGTTGACCCCATGTTCTCATTGGATGGCTTGACGGTGCATAACCATTCATGCACAGCCAGGAGCTGAAGGAACCTAAAGATGATACAATCTGAACCTGACCATTCCATTCTTGTCACAACTCATGACCAGTGTGCATACCCAGAGACAAGAATACTCCATGACCCAACCACTGATCATACCCAGCAATCGGAATACTCTGGTTCTCCGCCGACCGATCATATGTCCACACCCATATGCTCATGACATTGTTATTGTTCTTTCACAATTCACCTACATGGTTCCTTGTGCCTGTCACAGATGAATGAATAGCCTTGTGCCTGATGACCGATCAACTTTCCTATTTCGAAGAAGACCGACACGTCATCCCGATCCTCATGGTTACCTTTGATTCCCAGCTCATCACCACAATTGTCATATGTTCTATTGGCATCTCCACCCTTGTGGGCGTCTACATCTATGCAACCTATATTCGGATAATGCAACCTCCCCACAATGACTCAGATATCAGATCCGTCATAGTTGCCGACAACCGATGACTCCTTTGACCTATCTTGGCCAAACATCTTGTTCTTCTTCACATGTCACCTCCACATTCATTCGCCTTTCTTCTCATCAGCTGACCACCGGTGCTCAACTAACAACCCGAACACGCATATATGACAAGTCCCCTTGATGCTCCACAAAGACTTGCATTCTGACATGTTTCATCACCTTCATGTACCAGTCCACTGGTTGGGAATATCCATACCTAGTCGACATCCCAGTCATCCAGTACCCTGCAGCCAAGAAGGGTTATATGAAGCACCCTTGCTTATCGTACTGCAGGAACTACAGTTGCTGGTGTATAATTACCAGTGTTCATTGCATTGCCCCCATCATGGTTCTTCCCCATTCAGTGATTCACCTTCTCCCCTGCCTCCAATGATGAAGCATCATGTTCACCTTTCCATCCCAATCCCGCATACACATACTCATAGTCGTATGCTGCTATTGGCCAGGCATCCACTGCCAATGCAAACCATCAGGAAGACGAACCAATCTCATCATTCCCAAACTAGGAACTCAGCCACATGACATCCACATGGCCGCCTCATGTTCACCATGTGCCTGCTGATGCATCCACTCATGGATTGTTTCACCTCCTTACCATGAGGGAACCATGAGGCGCAGGGTCTGGACCCTTGATTGCTCCGAACCATTTCCTTGCAATCACTACTTGAAACACTGATGGACATGCTGTATCTGCAGGACAGCCTTATTGTTCTTGCATCTCTCTCGGTTTGTACATACAGACCTGGTAGTCTGTCTTTCATGGCATTTCCCTAACTCCTTTGTATTTAAACCTTCATCTTCGAACTGTTCCTCTTTTTCCCTTCCCTTTCCTCATGTTTAGTCTGGTTTTCTCTCCCTGGTTCGCTTTCCTAGACTCCCTCCCTCCCCTGGACTGCTACTTGCTGTATAGTAGTGGTTGACTATGAATACACCTTATTCCTTGTGTTTCCTCTGGTCTGATCTCAATTTAGTTCAGTTGGTTGTTGCTGGAGCCTGCTGATCTAGCGATCCATAACAGTTACACCAACTCACCCCAAATCCTACACGGCGACACCACCTACATACTCCGCGACGAGATTCCCCACATCACCATTCCCTTCGTCGACGACATCGCAGTCAAGGGCCCCCGTTCAAGATATGAATTGCCTGGGGGAGGATACGAGATGATACCCGAGAATCCTGGAATCCGACGCTTCATCTGGGAGTATTTCCAAGGTCTCAACCGCATCCTACAGCGCTTCAGATACATAGGTGGTACATTCAACGGCACCAAAACCGAACTCTGCCGACCCACCATCATCATCGTCGGACACAAGTGCACATATGAAGGCCGCATTGTTGATGACTCCAGAATCCAGAAAATCCGCCACTGGCCCATACCCGAAAATGCCACCGATGTCCGGGCCTTCCTCAGCACCTGCGGACTCATGCGCATCTTCATCAAGAACTTCGCTCAACACTCCAGACCTCTTGTCCAACTAACCTGGAAAGGAGTCCCTTTCGATTCGAGATATCAGTACAAACCGCCATCAACTACCTCAAGAATGCCGTCATCACATCATCAGCTTTACGCAGAATAGACTACAAAAGTGATTGGGAAGTCATCCTCGCTGTCGACTCATCCATCATTGGAGTCGGCTTTGTCTCAATGCAAATCCACGACGACAGACGATGATATCCGAGTTGTTTTGGTTCCATAGCCTGGTCAGAGCGTGAATCCCGATACTCACAAGCTAAGTTAGAGCTATATGGTCTATTCCGCTCCCTCTGCTACTTTCGGATTTTCATCATTGGAGTCTGCAACCTCACTGTAGAAGTCGACGCCAAGTACATCAAAGGAATGCTCAACAATCCCGACATCCAGCCAAACGCAACAATCAACAGATGGATAGCCGGCATCCTCCTCTTCAACTTCAAGCTTGTCCATGTACCCGCCGCCGACCATTCCGCCGCAGATGGACTTTCCCGTCGCCAACGATCAGACCAAGACCCCCTTGAAACCGACGACTACGAAGATTGGATTGACCAGTCCTATGGCTTTTACATGCAAGTTGCAAACGGACGAAGCACCCGACAAGGAGTCCGACAACTACTCACTTGCTACAACTGCCAACAGCTCAACCTACCAAATCCGGACACGATGATCACAGCAGTCTACAATCAGAAAATATCCGACACCGACATTCCCCAATCCGAGAAAGCCGTCCTTGCTGACAAACGTCTCATCACAGTACAGAAGTTCTTGAAAGACATGGAACGACCCACAGATATGACTGACGACAAGTATAGGCAGTTTATCTGGTATGCCACTGAGTTCTTTGTCAGGGACAGCAAGCTCTGGCGCAAACATCGAGACGGAAAACACAAAATCGTCATATCCCCGACAAACCGCTACCACCTCATCAAAGAAGCCCATGACGCTCTTGGCCACAAGGGCCTCTTCTCAGTACGAGTCCGCCTACTCAACCGCTTTTGGTGGCCCTTCCTCAACAACAACATCAAATGGTACATACAGTCCTGTCACCAGTGCCAAGTCCGACAAATGCGCTATCATCACATTCCCCCAACTGTCGCAACACCCGCCTCTCTATTCTGCAAAGCATACATCGACACCATGTTCATGCCACGCGCTGGTGGATTCCAATATATCATCCAAGCCCGCTGTTCTCTATCATCTTATCCGGAGTTTCGGACTTTACAGAGAGAAACCGGTCAAACCATTGGCGCATTTATTTTTGAAGAAATCCTATGCCGCTGGGGCGCTCTCGAGGAAATCGTCACCGACAACTCAAAACCGTTCATCGACGCACTTGACTACCTTGCTACTAAATACGGAATCTGACATATCCGCATATCGCCTTACAACTCCCAAGCCAATGGCCCCGTCGAACGCAGACACCTAGATGTCCGGGAGGCCATCATGAAAACTTGTGAGGGAGACGAAACGAAATGGCACACAGTTGTAGCATCGGTCTTCTGGGCGGAACGAGTCACTACACACAAATCCCTCAGATATTCCTCATACTACATCGCCCACGGAGTTGAGCCCCTCTTCCCTTTTGACCTCTCCAAAGCCACATACATGGTACCGACACAAGACGCATTGTCCACGGCCAACCTCATCACACCCCACGCCCGACAGCTCCAAAAGCGACCTGAAGACCTCGAGCTTATCAAGCAAAGAGTCATGAAAGCCCACTTTGACTCAATCCGGCACTATGAGTCAAAATTCGCTAACACGATCAAGACGTACAACTTCAAACCTGGTAATCTAGTCCTAATCCGAAACTCACGCATCGAGATGTCTCTAGACCGCAAAGCAAAGCCGCGTTGGTTTGGACCCATGGTCGTCGTATCCAAATCAAAAGGCAACTCCTACACCCTCGCCGAGCTGGATGGAGCCATCTCCAAAACCCGATATGCTGCCTTTCACGTAATACCCTAGTATCCCCACCATAGTATTTCGACCACGCTTGATGACTTCCTCCAACAACCCGAACCCACAGAATCCAACACCTCAGACACGGACAGCAGTGACGACGATGAATCTGGCGACGAGTCCAAGAAAAAAGAATAATGGATGCATCTCTTTCCTCTATTGCTGTACCAATCCGGTCAATTCGCCTGTCACACGTCACACAGGTTTCCAAAACAGCGAATTGTCATGCTTGTCACGCGTCACCTAGGATATCGGCGAATTCGCCAGGCCATTTCCATTTATGGTATATATGTCTAAATATAGTAATTATGGTAATGAACGATTCAATCGACATCAGATGCCTCGTTGTCCCAGTGCCCTGTGAAGTCTGAGAAACGGTACAGCCTGTTCGCGACTTTCTTGCGCTTCCCTCTGCCCACCTCCACCTCATTTTCACTCTCCTCCTTTTCACCTTCCTCCAAATCCTCCCCCACTCTTTCGGCGGATATTGGTAACACATCCATGTCTTCTGCTTCCGCTGTCACCATCAAGCCACCATTCTCACGTGTGCCAATGTGTTGACGATGTCAGGTGTGCAGGGGCCTTTGGTGAGTAGTAGCCACAACGTCTCTGAGGCTAACATTGCTGTCATCCAATGCCTCTTCTTCTTCGGGTTCCGGGATCAAGTCTTCAACAACCAAGGCCCCCATCACTGGCCGGATATGACGGGTGTTCACCTGATTCACTTCAATACAAAAGGGATCATTTTTCATATGTAAGTCCCTCAATCTTTTTTGCATTTCATGCGATCTCAGTGATCCATGGGACATATTGCAGTCCTTGACAACACAGAGCTCGAATGCCTGTTTCACAGCGTTGGTAAGTCTTTGTAGGTTCTGCTGCTAAAGTTCTGGTTTCTTACCTTCACCACGATCTCTGGCTTATTCAAGGTCTCAAATGCTTTCCATAACCACCTCACACTCGCATTCCGGAGTGTTGGCAGCCTGTCATCAAAGGTGACTCCTTTGCCGGCATCAATTTGCGTGAGTGTGTTTTCCACAACATCTTCTAAAAAACACTGATTTGTAATGTGCTTGAAGGGTCGTTGTATTCCAACATCACAAGGCTGTACCATACCGGTACAGCCTCCCGGCACAAAGTCAATGAGGATTGTTGGGTGTGTTTCATGCATCCAGTCCAAGAATTTTTCTGACCGATGCACAGCCCATACATCAATCGTCCATAATGATCGCTGCTCTTCTGGATAGCCCAATCTAGCTTTGGTCTCATCAAAGTAAGGTGCGAGAATTCCGTTGACAAAATTTTTCATGGTTCGCTGATTGGCACAATATGTCTTGGTTCCAGAAAACTCGAATCGAAAGCCTGCAGCGATTGCAGCATCATAGCATGGGGCCTTCGAATCTGGGCACGATCGATCTGTCTTTCCTTGATAGACAGCTTGGAACGGAAGAAGGGTGCCGGCACTCGTTACTGTAACCATTACGGTAAAGGCCCTTTTCTCATCTCCACCTATAACTGAGACTTGCTTTGCGCCGGTTTTTGCATACGTCAACTTGTTGCCTGCGGCATATAACTGTTGGGTCTGGTCTGAGTTTGCATACAACTCTGCTGGAATATCGTATTCTTTCAAAAGGTAGGCTTTCCTGAGAGCTGATTTATCACATTGATCTTCCCAGTCGTCAGGAAGTTTGTGGGCAGCACAAGTGGCCTTACAACGGCTCCAACCCATGGTCTCGTGCAACCACCTTCTCACGAAGGTGTCAGAAGCGTGGAAAGTTGATCCATCATGAAATCGACGCTGCAAGATAGCAGGTTCCTCTCGGATGATTGTTGCGATCATGACACCTCGAGCTGTGATTACTGACACCGCAACCTCATTGTTGCGAAGCTCAGACAAATGCTCTTTTATTTTCATGACAACAACTGGGTAGTTGGACTGGATTCCATGAGTTAATTTGTCTGTTAACCACCAAGATGCAGCTCACCAGTATCCCGCGAGGTCCTCCATTCAGGTGGCCCAGCATATTCCCAGCCTTGATCTTGAGCAATGTTGAGTCTTACCACCATGGTTGCGGACCTGATTGATCGATCCACTCTTTGACGGTCTCCCGTGCCAGACCCTCAAAAATAATCGGATACCGTGCCTTGGCAATTTTGACTATCTGCGTCGCACTCATTTTTCACCCCGCAGCTTTAGCAGCTTCTTCGATCATCCTCCAGCACACTGGGCTAAACCAATTGTGATACTTGGCCTGACGTGGCATGTGTTTTGCTTTGCGACCCTGAGGTTTCCGTTTTTTTTCCTTGATTTTTCTTTCCAATAGTCGTGCTGGGCGTGTTTCCTCAGCCAGTTCCATGCGGCGTCTCTTTGACAAGCCAGAATCTACTAACTCAGCTGGAACAAGTTTGCACTTGGTTCCGCCAGGGCTCCGAATTCCAGCAATTATTTCCTGCTCATTCTGTTTGTGGCGGTGTTTGCGTTGTCGCAGCTTGGCTTTCATTCGCTTCTCTAGCAACTGCTGTTCTTTGGCAACCCGCGCGAGTGTCTCGTTGCCCTCCCTGTCATGGATGACCTCCTGTTCCCTTGCGAGATTCGCGTCATATTCTTTGGGTGTGCAGGGCTTGAAGAACTTTAACAGCGGGGCGTTCTTGGCTCCAAGCGCCGTTCACACAGAGGATTCAATCTTGATATGTGACTGTGCTGACAATCTGATTTCAGATCGTATTGAATCCTGGGGTAGATCGGCAGGGAGAAGATCTTGGGAGGCTGGCATGCTCTCGTCATCGGATGAGTATTGGGACGAGGATGACTCGTCATTTGTGTTGTGCGGATGTTCGGTGGACCCAGCTAAGTCAGGGTCTGTCTGGACCAACACCACTTCAAAGTCTGAGTCCAATTCCTCATCCGAAGACGAGGTGTTCAGGATAGGTAACTGGATGTTGTATTCATACACAACATTGCATGAATGGCCACCCTGTGTCACAAATGTTAATTAATCCAGTGCCGTTTGATGAAAACTGACCTCCATCTGGTGTTGTTCACAGACGCGTAACAAGACCTGGAGCCTGGCTACAGCGACATCCGAAGGAGCTATTAGTGGGTGTTGGATGGGCAGGAAATAATGAGAGAGGGCATTCCCCGCGAAAAGACCGCACGAGAAGCTGTCACTTTGGTAAGTGACCGGCATCTTCTTGTATGTGAATGTCACTGATGTGTACTCTTCTAACCACCAGCCAAGGGCCGCTTCAATGTCTGTATCGAGCTTCCAACGTAGGGAATCACCATACCAAATGACACCACGAAGGAAGTCCAACACCATGGCAATCCAGTGAGTCTTTCGGGTATTCGCAATAGTCCCCAACTGAGTTAGAACTCCGGAGGCCAGTGATTCTCCAATGACACGGAAAGCCCTCGGGTGGGTGTTTTTCCCTTGCCGGCACTGGTGGTGCCAGCGATTAAAGGCACGGAGGATTGCATCAATGAAGTCTGCGTCCTGAATGGTGATTTTATTGGGTGCTATGTGGTGTTTATTGATGTCGTGCTGTAGCAGGTCCAGCATCTGATTCTTGTGAGCTGCTGTCAGCCAGTTCGAGGTGGCATATTGATGTAAGTAAATCATATCACAAGTCTCACGGAAGCCATGGACTGATCCAAACCATGGTAACCAGCTGAACGTGGTGTAGACCCTGTCCACAAGCTCCCAGGTGCTGGCTCCCTGCTTATGAAGGTTTTGTAAGGTCCGATTAGCTAAAATCCAGCATTGGTGGTCCTTGTGGAGGCGATGGATCTCATTCCAGTACGTGATGATCCAGAGGGGAAGATATTTTATCCCGGCTGAATCTAGATTGTGGGCTACAGATCTTGGAATCGAGGTCATCGTGGAACTTGACCTGAGGCAGTCGAAGAGGTCTTTGACCACAGAGAGTAACGGAACTGGAGCTGAAAGAATGGTATAGATATCTTCTGTATGGGTATTGGGTGGTTTGGCCGCAATGGCAATGTGTGAAACTTGATGCTCGGGAGGTGTACTATTTAGTGGTGGGATCTTGAAGGCAACAAAGGCATTGATGGACAATTTTTGATTCGGGAGGGTGCACTGGAGAATTTCAGGTGGAATATTGAGCTCAAGCATCCTCAGAGAAAGAAATTTGGATATATTGCGTCTATCTAAGTACTTAGGAGGTGAAAATTACCCCTGTCACGCGTCATGACCGTTTGTGGTGAATTGGCAGATTCACCTTTCATGTCACGTGTCACATGGCCTGGCGAATTGACTGGATTGGTACAGTATTTTTATCTTATCACATTTTATCTGCATCTTATCTTATCAAAGCCACAGACACTCATATATAGACTCAAACATGACTCTTATGATGCAAACAAATCCGACATAGCGGATAACAGACAACAGCTTACGCTGAAATCCACCCGCTCGGACTTAGCTGATCGAGTCTTTTCCTTTCGGTTTTCTTTTCTTTTCTTTTCTTTGATTGAATCCGTTTTCTTGTCTTATCTTATCCTCACTATCTTCGAGAGCACAAAGAAAAATATATTCAAGAAAAACAAAAACAAAACAAAACAAAACAAAAAGTCCGCGCTGTACAAAAAGGAATTTATTTTGACCCGAGGAGCCGCATGGAGATGACGTTGAGACGGGAGAGGATGTGGACTTGATTGTGCCGAATCCGGTTCAGCTGCTGCACAAACCAAATATGTTCGTGGTTTACCTGCGCCCCGAACTCCCCCAACTTTTCCGCGACCGTAAATATGTCCATATCCATGGACTTGACTTGACCACGGACGAAGTCGATCTGCTCCAGCAAACCCACATCGAAAGCCGGCCGGTCTCCTGCATCGATTAGGCTTCCGCACTCCGCGTCCGACGACTCTCCGTAATCCGACAACATCCGCTGACTCGTTGACGGCTGACTAGGCGAAAGCTGGGGCTTCTTGGTGGTGACAATTTTGGGGATCTTGCGCTTTATGGGTCTGGTCGGACTTCTCGCGCGTTTCTTCCCCTTGGGATCAACCTTGCGCCCGGCACTTGCAGCCGTCTTCGTCGACAGTGTACACCTTTTCTTCATCCCCTTACACCGGTCGCACGTGTATCCCTCGACTCCTCGGCAGGCGATACCCACGGTCTCGCAAGAATCACACTGGAAAATCCGAAATGGCCGCATTAGCTGCACTGGTTAATCCGAAAAGCCTTGGAAGGCGAAGACATTTGCTTACCCGAATCTCATGCTCAACCACCTCCCCTTTATCCTTCGACTTCCCTTTCGGCACCTCAAACTCCTTGGTACCGGCTCGGAATCCCTTGGGTACGTCCTCGTCCTCGTTGGAATCCATGGCCGAGTTCGTCCTCGTCTGCCGGTACTCCACACCCGGGCCCCATCCACCCATCTCTACGCCCTTAGCCAGAGACGGCAACCTGCTGCCTAATCCATCGAAGGCTGGCCCCGAGTACGGCCCCTTCATACGAGCCTCCTCCCATTCCCTCGCCTTCCGGGCCCGTGTCTCCTCTTCCATCAGCTTCCAGTGCTCTTCCTCCCTCACCTTTCGGACTCGCTCTTCCTCCTCCCTCCTCGCGGATTCCTCCTCCCGTAACTTCCGGACCCGCTCTTCCTCTTCCCTCCTCGCAGACTCCTCCTGCTGTCTCCTCACTTCCTCCGCCCGCTGTCTCTCCTTCTCCTCGAGCCTCTTTTGTGCCGCCTGTTCCACCTCCTGCCGCTTGAATTCTGCCCTATTCGCCAACCACTTCTCCACCTCGATGATCTGCTCCGCGGCTGTCCCAAGGATCAGTGGCTGCACCACGGGATCGACCCCGGCCTCCCTCAGCTCGGTTAAGACGGCCCGTAGGTTCCTCTAAAAAGTAGTGTGGCGCAGCCAGGTTAGAAAGCCGACAAGATGCGAACAAGAAAACTTACCACGGCTCGTCGGTATTGGATGAGCCACGACGCAGTGTCGTCCTCATAGCCGTCCCAGATTAGGTCCACGGTCGCCAAGCCGAGTCTCCGGAGGTCAGTCATGGCCGCAACGAGTTCCTCTCGCATGTCAGCGCGGAGCCCGTCTTGGAAAGCAAAGAAGTCGTTGGACGAAGGCGAGGGAGAAGACATGATAAGACGATGTTGAGGGTAAATGGGAAGAAGAACGACGTTGCTAGGCACCACGGTGGAGCCATTAAAAATTTTCATATTTGCCTCTGTTTATCCGCGCACGTGACTTTGGTTCGAGTTTTTCGACAAGTCCAGCCCAGCACCAGCCATACGAATTCCGGATTCGCACGAGTTCCCTCCTGCTTACGCACAGATTTCACGTGGGTCAATGAGACGATTCGAACACGACGGTCGACCAGGGATGGTCTCTATTAGAACTCCCGGGGAGATGTAGAGGGTACAACCTCTGTGGCCATGGAATCCCACCAAAAGACACACTTTACTACTTGTCCACGAACCCGTCCATCACTCCATCCTAATCCGGCACACTCTATCCTAAACCGACAGCAATCACACGTCAATTCCGGACAAGTCCGCACTCAAACCCAGACCCGAATCCCAAGCCCCTCTCTTACCGATCACAATGGCACCAGTATACGTCGGAACCCTCTGCCCTCAGAACCCTCTGCCCTCGGAACCCTCTGCCTTCAGAACCCCCTGCCCACCAAGCCCGATACACAACCCGACCAACCCCGCAGTAGTATAAAGAGGACTCCCGCATACTCATAATAAGTAGATACCCAGAACCCTAGAATCGAACCCTTGTAGTTTCCCTTAGACTTGTACTTCCCACTTCCACAATCACAAATCCATATCCTCTTATATTGTTTCCCGTCATTCCCGCCTCATCTCCTCACCGTTACCTTCACCGAGTTGAAACCCAACGTCGGATTACGTCGGATAACCCTGGACTTCACCGGAAACTATCTCCTTATTTCTATTTATCCTCGGATTTCTATCCTCCTTGACTAGACATTACTGACGACGCCCTTGTCACTATTATGCTGACCTCTATCTGGTATCCCCTTTCAGAGCTAGACCTGAACTACACATCACAGCGCCGCCGCTTGGATCTCGTTGAGTGGATAGGGGTCATCGGGGAAGTGATCAGGTAACTTTAGCTGTAGGCGCTGGGTGACGTGCATCCAGAGACTCTTTTGGAAGCTGCGAATGTAGGCACGACTTTGCTCGGCTTCTGAGATGCGATTCTCTTTACAGAGGAATTTCGTGATGGTGAGGAATGCGCGATGATAAGCGCCAAGCTCAGTAGATGCAGTGGTTTTGGTCAACCCAATTGCAGCAAGAGTTGCGAATGGTAGGTACACATAGCACAGCTCTTTGCTGGAGGGTAGGTCAACCCAAATGGCAGCTCTTGCTGTGGAAATGTTGTAGGGTAGGTTAACCCAGGGACAGCTCTTGCTGATAAATGATTGCTGGGTGGTTCAACCCACTGTCAGCAATACCATGTGGCATGTTAACCCAGGGCAGCAATTCCTGGATGGATGGGTTGACCCAGGTCCAGCTGTTCATGCAATGTGGGTTGACCTGGCTTCAGTTATTGCTGCAGGGTTGGGTTGACCCTGACCCAGCTCTTGCTGCAGGATTGGGTTGACCGGGGTCCAGCTCTTGCTGCAACACTGGGTTGACCTGGGACCAGCTCTTGCTGCAAGGTAGGTTTACCCAGGACCAGCTCTTGCTGCAGGATTGGGTTGACCAGGGTCCAGCAATTGCTGTAGCACTGGGTTGACCCAGGGCCAGCTCTTGCAGCAGGGTAGGTTCACCCAGGTCCAGCACTTGCTGCAGCACTGGGTTGACCAGGGTCCAGCACTTGCTGCAGGATTGGGTTGACCAGGATCCAGCACTTGCTGCAGGATTGGGTTGACCAGGATCCAGCACTTGCTGCAGGATTGGGTTGACCAGGGTCCAGCCATTGCTGTAGCACTGGGTTGACTGTAGACCAGCACTTGCTGCAGGGTAGGTTGACCTGGGTTCAGCTATTACTGCAGCACTTGGTTGACCTGGGTTCAGCTCTTGTTGCAGGGTTGGGTTGACCAGGATCCAGCTGGTCAACCTGTGACCAGCACTTGCTGCAAGGTAGGTTGACCTGGCTTCAGCTATTTCAGGGTTAGTTCTTACAGCATTAGATCCAGTCCCATTCATTTAACCCAGATGGACATCTTGATCCACAGTTGGTTGATTTGGCTCCAGCACTCGCAGTGGTAATTTTCTACCCTCCAGTTATCCTGCATGCTATCCTCAAGATACTGAAGTCATCTTATTCACAATGGCTCTGCACAAAACTGCCAAGGCATTTATAGGGTATCACTGAATCATCCAATTTACAACGCATCTGGTACAGAACAGCCTGATCAAGTTATCTTTGGGGTATAACATGTATCCACCACGCATTTACCCTCTCCTATTTTTTCCTTTGCCTAGTGCTGATCTTCAGACATTATTATAAGCACAAATTATAGGTCACATACCTTTTCCCCTTCCCTGAATATTCCCCTCCACTCTCAACCTCACTACATTTCCTCTTTGCTCCACCCACCGCTATCATCTGATCCATCACCCAAGAAACATCATCTACCACCTCCCCAAATAGCTTCTGCTGTGCACCTATCTTCAATGCAACACACACCAGGATGCAAGACTGACCACAATATTGAAGAAGCCATTAATGCTTCCCTTTTGCAACTCCTCCCACTCCTCTCCGTCATCCACTTCATGAGACCATTTTCCACCTTTCTGCATGCACAATTTTGGTTGCAAACCAGTCCACCACTTCTTCCAGGAGGCCACAAATGCTGGCAAGTCAACAATCACAGGCAAACCTTTACGCCCACTATTGATCCAATGCCCAATCACTTCCAGGCGACTAGTAGAAGATAACGCCATCATTTTCCCCTACACGAAATTAGTTTGGACAGTATATAAGATCCAATCACATACCTGCCCAACTGGAAAACCCAAGACCATCTCAAACTTACGAAATTTCTGAACAATCTCCTTAAATCCTTCTGGCCCCTCAACAGCTTCCAACCGCTTAATCTGCTTCTGCAGCCATTCGGGTACCGACTTCTCACCAGCAGCAACAACCTCGGAGACAGTCTCTTCTTCGCCTCGTTTGGTCTCACCCTCAATATTTGACTCTTTATCCTGATTGACCTGTAGAAGCCCAATCAATATTTGCACACTCCGAACAACTGGAACACACCTCCAAAAGACTCTCCACCAATTGATCCTCCAATGTTTTCTTCGGCCCCTTTTTCTTCTCCAGCTTCACATTGCCCTCGTTTTGTCCATTCATATCTTTCACCAGCTCTTCGTATGCTTTCTGGGCATCCTTCAGTAACATCTTATTCCTCTCAATATTCTCCCGCTTCTCCCGCTCATATTCAGACTCGGCTGTCGGAGCTCTGAAAGTACTACTAACTTCTCCACCAGCGCCCTCGTCTTCCGAGTTGTCAATAATGTCAGCCGAAACGTAGTGGCCTTTGCCTTTGCCACCAGCAGAAGGGTTTTGGCAAGGAGCCATGGAGGCTTTAGAGCTGTCGTTCATGACCTGGGAACTAACTTAGCAAAGACAGTGCACTGGAAAGGTGCATATGTACATTACTAGCACTGCCTTGCGGCTTGCTTTGGCGAGGGGTCATGGATGCTTTGGACTCGGAGCCGTCATCATTGACCTGGGAAATGAGTTAGTAGCTGCAGCAACAACTCAAAAAGTAGATATTTACATTACCGGCACCATAATTTGCAAAACCCTCAGTTCCTGGAAGGGCATGGGACTTGTGGACTGAATTGGCTATTGGAACCATTACGATTTGAACTAGAAAGTGAGGCACTGATGTTACTCACAAAAACAACGAGATGCAAAGTCATTGAAGGGCTTCCGAACATGATTGGCAAAGTCCTTATAGGCAACCCCGAAGTCGTGGCCCTGAGCCAACTTTCCTTTGTGAAATCTTATCACACAAAGTAATGGTCAGTCTGCAAACAGGAGAGCTAAGGACCATTACTGACTCGAACAGAGCAATATTCCCGCCTTGGCATGGTTCTGGACCGGCAAACAAGGCCGTTCCAATCAAGCCCGTCTTAATGTAAATCTCCTCCAACAACTTCGTCATCGTATGATTGAGGGAATCGATACTGCTGTTCATGGAAACATAAGTGGATGGTTGACAATGTAGCCACGAATGTATGTGTACGTTTGATACTGTTGCGCGTTTTTGATCCTCTCGCGCTCCTGTTGATCAAGCCCGTCATCATCTCCAACCTCAGTTGACTCTTCGTTTCCCAGCCTATCACGCTCTTCCTCGACCCTCTGCTTGACATCTGTGGGCTCTAGCAAGAACAACTCTTGGGTCATGACGTTCCGGAACTTGAGTGTAGGGGGTGGGATTGGGTCTTTCGGGTCATGGTCAGGGTTTTCCACCAGGTAATGTCTCTTCCAACCATTGTTCACGATGTCCTTGAGCTTAGAATCATAGTATAGCTTTGAATAAGCTTGCCAGGTCGTCAACTTGCCAGGCTTTTTGGTGCGGAGATCCAGAAGCCCACGCCGCCCCTCTCCTGATGATGCACTTGTGCGACTGTGATTTTTAAACCAATCCTTTACTTGCTGGTGCTGGCAATTTGGTGAGTTGCAATACTATCAACTATTTCTGCTTACTTACCACTCTCTTCTCTTTCATCGCCACCTCTCCTCCTTCTGCATCACCAATCGGCTACTTCTCGAACCAACCCTTGAAAACGCCAGCCCAGAAGTCCGAGGGGGAGTCGCTGCTTCGGGATGCCACAAAGGATGGCAACTGTGAGGTGAGCCACTCTTTCTGCTCGTTGGTAGTCCACACCTTCTGACCCCCTTTACTTTTTTCGCCTGTCGACATGAACGTTGTAGAGGTCTGACGACACTCTGAGTACGTATCATCGATATATCATAGATACTCACAAACCCGACTCGTCCCACTTCCTCGTACTCGAAACCGACGTAACCTGACATCACCCGCTGTACCCGACGTATACCGTCTACCGACGGCCGATCTTATACCAACGGCCGATCTTATACCGACATCGATGACTTGTATCGCCCAAAACGATCACATGTGACATCTCGGACTCCCTATACTGACATCGGACTTATACCCCCTGTCCTCATTGGACATAGATCCTTTACTTTCCATCTTTTTCGTTATATCTTTTCCTCTCCATTCCCGTTCCTTCGTTGCCTCGCAACTCCCATCTTCCCCTTCCCATTTCGTATCTCCTTTGTAGTTACTATCGGCCGAAGTAACCTATACCGAAGTAGCTCACTCTTCATAGACCTATAAAAACGGTGACCGACAACCGTTACAATAACAATCCAGTTCCCCCCTCTTTCTCTCACTCAGAATCGCTCAGAACACCTTAGAACCTCTCGTCGTCGTAACCCGTAGACTTCTCGTTCTTATCTTTACTATTTTATCCTGTTTTATCGTTACCCGCTTGCCGTACCCAACCCAACCCGCCGTACCCGTCGTCGTCGGTATCGTCGGCTTCCCTATTTCTCACCCGTTATCGTCATATTAGACAGCGGCTTCATTTATATTCTCTTACTACCATTTTTACTACGACTTACAACACTGATTACCCTGTCACTTTCACGCTGACACCCCTTTGGTTAGGATCTTTCATTCCGAAGCCACCCCGAACAAGCCTTTACAACATTCGGTTTGACAGAGGTACGGCGTCCGAATAGAGTTAGCATGGCGTCCGTCATGAAACAACAATTTGTCATGTAGAGTACCTTCATTTTGCGCTCATCAGTAATTTGTTTCACCCCTTTGAAAATTTCATTGTCAACAATTACAATCTGAATAACCACACAAAGATTACATAGTTGACATGGAAATGTGGGCTTCAATCATGGCTATTCCGGCAAGAAGTGTGGATATAAGATCAAGTGCCTGTCAAAAAATATCCCTCCAGACCCTCTCATCATTTGGCAGCCGGCTACACGCAATCTCTTCCAAGTCTCGCAGCAGCGCCTTTCCTACATTGCTGTGAGACTGCCAATCCTGTATTAAGAGCTTGACGGTTCCCTGTTGTTTGGCCTCCTGAAACTCGGTGGCAAAAGCTGTAGGCCAACCAAAAACTGGGCCCCTGGCACTTGTCCATTCCCAGACCATTGCACAGGTATCCACGACGATTTCCATCGCATAAACACTTGATAAAGATTTTGGTTGCGAGGGTGGAATGTCAGCGTGTTTACCGGCCAGGCTATTCGTGCCAGTGGTTGGTGCAGAGTCCCTGCCTTGAGATTGTGATGAAAGCAAGCTGTGAAAAAATATTAGCCTGGTTACCATGTAGGCATGTCATAGATAACTTACTTGCCCTTGAGCACCTTCTGTTCGAGCCGCTGTCTGAAATTAGAAACAAGATGAATGGTCAATACTACTAAGCTCAATGAGAGAATAGGACTCACTTTGCTGCACGTAGGCGGTCCTTCTCGTGGATGAGAGTGAGATTTCTGTCATTCAGTCAAAAAATGACAGGGTGTTGGTAGAAACCAGGCATACCTTGCTCGGTAACATTGATCCTTGGTTAGCTTCTGAGAAGGCATGTTGAGCGAGGTTTGGGCAGAAGGTGGCGAGGTTAGAGTGGAGGGCGGCGAAGATTGAGTGGATGGCGAGGACAAGTGAGGGCGAGGGTGGAGTGGACGCGTCCGCGAATCCACGAAGGCTTGCTGAAGTTAGTGAACTAGATGTGAACCCTCAGAGTACAGTGGTCAGAGATACAGATGCAGCAGGTTAACGGAAGACTCACTATTGATATGGCGGCAATCGTGAAGGCTTTGAGACCTTGATGGAGGTAAGGCCTAAGGTCCGAAAGAGGGACTGCGTTGATTCGGGTCTGTCCCACTGTGACCTGCCTACCTTATTGCAAGTCATCGATGGCTCGTAAGCGCAAGAATCCTGACGCACCAGTAGCCCGTGTGACTCGCCCGCGTTCCCAACTCCTCCCTCGCAATCGGTTGGTGTCCATCCACACCACAGCCACAGGCCGTCTTGGTCAGACTACTTCTTTCCTGCCAACTGCAGACCCATCTTCACCTCCAGCAGGCTCTAGTAACTTATCTGCGCACCCTATCCTCTCCACAGACGACTTCCCAGACCTGGCGGCCCATTCAGCACCTGAGGATGATGAGGCTGAAGCAAGTCATTCAGACGAAGATAACACGAGTTTGGACGACTCACCTCTGCAAGAATGGGCCCGAGTTCATCGCAACTCCTACTTGGATGAAATGATATGGCATGAAGGAAGGGCCGGCGCCAATTTGTGTGGCAAAAAATGTGGGGGTGAAGGTGTCTATAAATGCAAGGATTGTTTCGGATTCCAGCTATTCTGCTGTGATTGTTTCACCGAAAAACACTCACACTTACCTCTGCATCGCATTCTGGTATGTCCCTGCTGTCGTATTGCCTGCGACTTGTTTAGTCTGATGAATTGTGCAGCATTGGAATGGTGGCCATTTCAACGACGTCCGGCTTCAATCCCTCAGTATCAAGATGCATCTTGGTCACTATGGTGATCCTTGCCCAATCCCTGGCGATGCCATTGACGGTTTCACCGTGATAAACACTAATGGCATTCACAGCGTTGACGTCCAGTTCTGCAGTTGCTACGGAACGGCAGGAGGTTCTCACAACCGCATCCAACTGCTCTGCGCCAGCCTACTACCGCCAACTCACACACGCCCGATCTGCACTTTTACTTTTGATGTTCTCAACTCGTTTCATCTTTTGACACTTCAAGGCAAGACGTTGGCTTATGACTTCTATCTCTCGCTCGCGCATAAGTCAGATAACACTGGCCTTTTTGATACGAAGGTGTGTTTATCCTTCTCGAGTATTACCCTGTACTTACATTAAGACATTTAGGCTCGCTACAAACAATTTCTGACAGCCATCCGAATGTGGCACCACCTCAAGCTACTAAAGCGGGCTGGGCGTGCCCATGATCCCCTTGGAGTGGCAGCTACAAAGCCTGGTGATTGCACCGTTGAATGTCCAGCATGCCCACACCCCAATCGAAATCTCCCACAGGGATGGGAGAATGCTCCTGCTGCGATTTGGTGAGTTAACAACCTAACCTTCCACCTTCCACTGACTAAGTGTCCTATCAGATGGATCTATTGCCTAATCCTCACGCTGGATGCGAATTTCCATCTTAAACTCAAGGACAAGCAAGTTAAAAATGACCCGCCACTTGGAGAAGGATGGGCTCACTGGGTGAAACAGAAGCCATACATGGACTATGTTCAGAAGTACGGCCATCAGGAGGAGGTAACATTGAGTTCAAATGTGAATCATTGCCTATCTGAATGTTATCATAACAGCCAAACCTCTGTGAATCTGATTTACATGCTGTAGATCATGCAAACACAAAGCTTTCGAAGGGCTACAAGGCCACTGGTGTTGGTGGTGCCATCTGTGCACGTCATTGCCTTGTTCGGAAGAATGGGTTGGGTGATCTGCAGAAGGGTGAACAATATGTTGACTTTCCCCTTATCCATAGTAGTGCAGGTCAGGGGTATCAGGTACCCTTAAGGGTTAAGGGTACGGGTACTGTGTGGGTAAAGTCCAAGTCTAGGGTCTAGATACCCGCAGTACCCGTGAAGTACCCTCACGGGTACTGCCTGTATTTTTTGGAGGATAAAAACACCAAAAACCTCATTTTTTGGTGTTTTTTCACTGTTTCTTGCATATACCATGGGACTGGAAGCTCTTAAAATTCCCTAAAAAATGCAGGGATGCTCTCCAATGTGTTCTAAACAGTTCTCCAGTTTACATCAAGACAATCCGATCAGTATTTAATCCTGTAGAAATCGAATACTACCTCAAAAACACGTTTTTTGCATGTTTTTTGCGGGATTTGCACAAAACTTGCATGGAACCCATACCCGTGGCCTCAAATCCGTACCCGTGGCGGGTACGGGTATGAGTCCAGGCCCCATAACCTGTGGGTATACCTGTGACCTGCACTAATCCATAGCTTATTTAATTGGACCATTGTAGCTATGCAAATATGGACTTCATTGCATGGTCATCCTTGGTTGGATTTCTTACCATACTCCTTACATTTTCATATGATATTGCCTGCCAATGGTCACGAAACCTCAAGAGACAAGTTGGGCAGCTTCTGCCATGGATGCAGCCTCCACCAGCCCTGGTCAATAGTCTCAAGTTTGTGATACCAAAATTTCACATCTATGGTCATGGAACTCAATGTCAGACACGATTCTCTTTAAACTTCCTTCGTTATTCTGCACGAACCAATGGAGAGGAACCAGAGAGGTGGTGGGCACACATCAATCCTGTTAGCATGATGTTATGGATCGCTAGATCAGCAGGCTCCAGCAACAACCAACTAAAACAAGATCAGACCAGAGGAAACACAAGAGGAAAGGTGTATTCATGGTCTACTGCTACTATACAGCAAGTAGCAGTCTGGGGGAGGGAGGAAGGCTAGGAAAGCGAACCAGGGAGAGAAAACCAGACTAAACGTGAGGAAAGGGAAGGGAAAAAGAGGAACAGTTCGAAGATGAAGGCTTAAATACAAAAGAGTTAGGGAAATGCCATGAAAGACAGACTACCGGGTCTGTATGTACAAACCGAGAGAAATGCAAGAACAATAAGGCTGCCCTGCAGGTGCAGCATGTCCATCAGTGTTTCAAGTAGTGATTGCAAGGAAATGGTTCGGAGCAATCAAGGGTCCAGACCCTGCGCCTCATGGTTGCCTCATGGCAAGGAGGTGGAACAATCCATGAGTAGATATGTCAGTGAGCACATGATGAACATGAGGTGGCCATGTGGATGTCATGTGGCTGAGTTCCTAGTTTGGGAATGATGAGATTGGTTCGTCTTCCTGATGGTTTGCATTGGCAGTGGATGCCTGGCCAATAGCAGCATACGACTATGAGTATGTGTATGCGGGATCGGGATGGAAAGGTGAACATGATGCTTCATCATTGGAGGCAGGAGAGAAGGCGAATCACTGGATGGGGAAGAACCATGATGAGGTCAATGCAATGAACACTGGTAATCATACACCAGCAACTGTAGTTCCTGCAGTACGATAAGCAAGGGTGCTTCATATAACCCTTCTTGGCTGCAGGGTACTGGATGACTGGGATGTCGACTAGGTGTGGATATTCTCGACCAGTGGACTGGTACACAAAGGTGATGAAACATGTTGGAATGCAAGTCTTTGTGGAGCATCAAGGGGACTTGTCGTATATGCGAGTTCGGGTTGTTAACTGAGCACCGGTGGTCAGCTGATGAGAAGAAAGGTGAATGAATGTGGAGGTGACGTGTGAAGAAGAACAAGATGTTCGGCCAAGATAGATCAAAGGAGTCATCGGTTGTCGGCAACTATGACGGATCCGATATCTGAGTCATTGTGGGGAGGTTGCATTATCCGAATATAGGTTGCATAGATGTAGACGCCCACAAGGGTGGAGATGCCAATAGAACATATTACAATCGTGGCGATGAGCTGGGCGTCAAAGGTAACCATGAGGATCGGGATGACGTGTCGGTCTTCTTCAAAATAGGAAAGTCGATCGGTCATCAGGCACAAGGCTATTCATTCGTCTGTGACAGGCACAAGGAACCATGTCGGTGAATTGTGAAAGAACAATGACAATGTCATGAGCATATGGGTGTGGACATATGATCGGTCGGCGGAGAACCAGAGTATTCCGATTGCTGGGTATGATCGGTGGTTGGGTCATGGAGTATTCTTGTCTCCAGGTATGCACACCGGTCATGGGTTGTGACAAGAATGGAATGGTCAAGTTCGGATTGTATTGTCTTCAGGTTCCTTCAGCTTCTGGTTGTGCATGAATGGTTATGCACCGTCAAGTCATCTAATGAGGACATGGCGTCAACCCGAGAGTTCGGTAACAAGGTATCGTCCAATCAGAGGGTGGGACTTGGCACATCTTCGTGGGAATGTATGGGTGTCACGTGCTGTCAAAGCAAAAGACAGGGGCAAAAAGGTGAAAATCGTAACACGCAAACCTCATGTGCCAAAGTATCCCCCTTGCAAACCTGTTGACGTCACAACCTATCAATGTCACGTTCTTTGTAAATTCAAAGGCGACAATCTCCACTGCCTCACTCTCCACCACATGGTTTACGACCGTATCAAAGAACTAGAAAGGGATACTGAATTGTCACCGGCACTACGCGATGTTATTGTGAATATCACGGTCGATATTGTTGCAGTCTGGTAGTTTGTTATGGTACTGTCCTTCCTTTCCTTTTTCTTCTTTTCTTTCTTTTCCTTCTCCTTCCTTTTTGTCATCTGTATTATCACATATGTCCTTTCCCTTCCGCTGAGTCATCTTATACAGCTCATCCATGCCTTTTCTTTCCACTTATTCATTCCTCTTATGCTATATGCACTGCCCTCTTTTCCATATATGTTTCCTTCACTGTTCTGAGGCACATAGCCTTTCTTTACTCCTTTTATTCCTTCCTTTGTCTGAAGTACACAGCCTCCTCCTCTCCTCTCGTATATATAGCCTGTAGTTTATTGCATGTACTTTAGACTCTAAAATTCGTATCTACTTGCCTTACAACTCAAAAGTAACGCCTTTGAACGTTAAGCTTCTAAAATCCTTATCCGCTTGTAGTAAAGCTTCTCACTTAACCTTGTCGCATTACAGTTAGATTCCCATCTCACTACCCCCACCTGCACATCATCGTCCACTGGAGAGTCCCAAACACAAAGCTCTTTGCTCGTCAGAGATTCCTCACATCCTCCAGTGAGATCAGGAACAATTGAAACAGGATCATTCAAGAATATCAGAATTGTTCAAGAGATAAGACCTCAGCCATCCTCAATCTCACCATCGCCATACCATTCAATGGAGAAGATGACAATTCCATCAGGGAAGCCTTTAGATTATATTGCAGGATGCTCAACAACTTTGACAGATTGCGCAATGGAGGACAATCACATTCAAAGACCACCAACCCACTGGCTGAACCTGATGTTGGCTTCAGACTCATGGACAAGCAACAATCATGACCCCCCGGTGAGATAATGGCCACTTGAGTGGCTAAGTGAACCATCACAACAGACAATGGGGAAGATGAAGATAGCACTCACCCTCCAAAATGGAAGGTTAATGTCTCTCTTCTACTGTCGGTCATCTGGCAATCAATTGATCCAACGATTCTCCCCACTTCACCCCATGAGCCCAGAATGTACCTTGAAAATTACACCAGAGATGTCAAGTTCATGGTCAGCTCAATCCTCAACTCCCCTGACTGGCAAGAACACTTTGGTTCACTCAAGATATCTGTTGGCAACACCACAGCTGCAAATACTGTCACTTCCCATGGAGAATGCATTACTGCATGGGAACCAACCATCAAAGCAACCATCTATGTTTTCCCTTTACGACACAGCAAACTCCGAAAATATGAATGCTATATCTCTGGGCTCTTCGCCACACTCCCACAGGAACAGCACCAGTGAATCAGTCACTTTGATAAAGGAATTAGAGTCAGAGTTGCACAACAATGAGACCTCCTGCTCACTGATGCCCATGAGTTCACCAACCTTTAACTCCATTGGATTCAGTCATCAGTACTTTTCACTCTACCTTGGATTCCCTAGGGATTCCCTAGGGATTCCCTAGGGAATGCAACAAACCTCTATGAAATGCAGGGATTCCCTAGGGACTGACCAGGGACAAGATCACCAATCAATTATCTCTCTGAAAACTACACTTTTCAGCTTTCCCTAGGGACTCCCTGGAAAACTCAGCTTTTTTTCAGTTTATTGCCACTATCTTAATGAATAATAACTTTATTAAATAATAAATAACCACAAAACAATTAGATTTATCATATCCTTGAATCCTAATCTATATTTGGTTAGTTTAATATCTACTCCCTAGGGACTTTTAGAAAACTTGAGCCGACAGTTAGCAAGTTGAGAGGGTTGTATTAACAGGTGTTTAGTTTCAACTGAGTAATAAAGGAGGAGAGTTTAAGTCTAGATGAACAGGAGAACACAATAAGTTGACAAAGTAATTATAAGATTCATCACAAGAGTTTTAATATTGACTTAAATCTCCATCAACATTCCATTTGTGATACAATCCAGTCAATACTGCTTATAAGATTCATGGTGGGAGTTTTAATTTTGACTTATATCTCAATCAACATTTCATTTGTGATACTATCCAGTCAATACTCTCTGCTTATAAGATTCATTGCGGGAGTTTTAATTTTGACATATATCTCAATCAACATTACAATTGTGTACTATCTAGTTAATACTTTCTGTCAATTTAAATTCTAACATCTTCCTCCTCCTCCTCCTCCTCCTCCTCCTCCTCATCGTCATCATCATCATCATCTTCATGTCTCTCTTCTTCCTCTTCCTTCTCCTCCTCCTCCCCCTTCACTACCTTCTTCTTCTTCTTCCTCCTCCTCCTCATTGTCATTATCATCATCACCATTTTCTTACTCCTCTTCTTCTACCTCCCTATCAGTAACATCATCCATTTCATCTCGTTGCTTTTCAATTGTTCATGTTGTATGAAGAAACAACATGGCATGCAAGAACCAATCAAAGTTGCATGGAAGCATTCTCTTCAAAATTGGTTCAAATCCACCAAACCATGCATTCAACTGTTCACATGCCTGTACTACATCTTTGTCAATACAAATCATAAAGTGAAGTCCAATATTTACTCAAGTGTTGAATTGGTTGGCCTGCATTATCATATGCTACCACCACAAGATTTGGTGCAGATCCATTCAATGGAGCAGGATTGCACCATTTATAACACATATAGTATTCTGGTTTGTGATTAACATAGTGCTATGAATCCACAATGAATCCTTCCAGTATTTCAGCTTCCATATGCAATACTGGTTCTAAGCAGAATATCTGCACTGTCAACATAGATATACTCTGGTCATGACTCCATTGTTGTGGACATAACTGAGACTCAGATTTGCGCCAGGCACAAATTGGTTTCACACATTCACACAATATATTCTTGATCAGCAATGCCAGCAACATGATGTTGTGCAAGATCTTGCATGACATTCATCCTGAGAATGGTCCTAAGACAGAAGGTTGATAAGTAGTAGCTTCTGACAACAGTCTGCTTGGTGACAGCAACAACAACAACAACAACAACAGCAACAACAACAACAGCAACAACAACAACAGCAACAACAACAGCAACAACAACAGCAGCAACAGCAGCAACAGTCCCACCATCAGCACCAATACTAGCACTGGCACCAGCAACAAGCCCACAATGCCAATGCCAAGGATGTCAGTGCCTACTGCAACAAGTGTGGCAATGATACCCATGGTAATGCCAACACCTCCGATGGGCCATGTGACTCCAATGTTCACCAGAGTATCATCTTAAATCAGGTTCCTCTTCTTCCTCTTCCTGCTTTTCTTCTTCCACCCTCTCATCACCATACCATGAAATCCAAGGTCAAGTGTAAAGAGCTCTGTTATTGAGATTCCAATTAGCTTGCTTGCAAGGTTACTCACCAGGAAAATTAGCTTACAGAATTGAGATTCCAACTTTGTCCAATGTCTTGGTCTATATAGTTTTCTGATTCATTCCAAAGGTTCATGACCTCTCTTATTCTTTTATCTAATACTTTGTCACATCCATGCAACTCCAATGGGCTCTGACAATCTCCACTCTGGATCTTTCTGGCTCACTTATCTTATCTTATCTTCACTCACATATGTTACTGTTATCCTTTCCCCATTCACTGTTCTGTTCATCTCCATTACTCTGGACTCCTATCTGTCCTCCTCCCTTGTTTACTTGTCATCATATGTAGTAACTTTTATTTTACTCCAGACTCTGGTACTGCTTCCAGAGTTCCTATTATTTTTTCACCACCAAGGACATAACAATTAGTTTATTAGTATATCAGCTAGAACTACTGTCCTGTAACTCCATTCCAAAAATCAACCAGAGTACCTCTGGTCCTCTTCACTCTCAAACTTAAGGCTTGCCTTAAGCTCACTATTAGCTTCTGTCCTTAGTCCAGACCTCTGGGCTAACTCCACTCCGCCTCATGCCTACTCAATACAACTCAAGGAAGTTAACCTACTTCAAGAGTTTGCACCTTTGGTCCTCTGATGAACTCCGTTTCATCCAGAGTTGTTTGCATGAATCCGACAACTTTGATGAAAAGCTTGTGTCAAGCACAACCTAAACTATTTTTACCTTCTAGACTTAGTTACCTTCCCTTCCAAATGAAATATTCCCTCTCTTCCTACTCTCCTCACAATGAGCAAGGTAAATGCCTCTACCAGAGACCATTGTCTAGTTGGAATCTGATCAAAATTTATTTGGATTTTATTATCAATTATTTGATGTTTAAAAATCATTAATATTTCAATATGTAAAATATATAACTTATTAATTAATTCAGTGCTACAAATAGAGAGAGGAAGGGGGGAAAGGAAGGGGGGAATGGGGAGGGGAGAGGGGAAGAAGGGGGGAAGGGGGGAGAGAGAAGGAGAAAGGGGGAGGAGAGGGAGGGAGAGAGGAGGGGGGAGAAAGAGAGAAAGGGAATGGGGAGGGAAGAAGGGTGGGATGGGGATGAAGAAGGAAGAAAGGAGGGAGGGAGGGAGACGATGATACGCATCATACGATCCTGAGCTCTGAATATACGAATTGGACATGCTCTAACTCACCATTGACCATATCCTGATACTATCCAATCTTATGAATGTCTGCGAACTCTTCTGACACAGTTCAACAACGATCGATGACTTCCAAACACGTCACAGCACAACAACAAAGATATATCATATCGGACCAATCCCACATTTATCAGAGGTTCATTCCCCCCATTCCATCCACCTCCTACCTCACTTTCAATCATATTGGACATATTTGTATAGTAGTTTCTCTTTCTTTTCCATTTTACCTTTCTTCTTCCTTTGTTTCTTTGTTTCCATATCATGTTGATCCCTTTCTCTCCATCTCCATTTAGTATCATTACTACTCCTTTCTATCGATTTTATACCGTTCTGATCTTCTGATCGAAGTAGTATAAAGAGATGTAGTTTAGATACATAGAGATAGAGACCCCCCTCCTCCTTCTCAGAGAGAAAACATACAACTTTCCCTCTCTCTCAATCACAGTCTTAGAGCCATAAAGCTCTTCTTAGCTCGTACTCAAGTTTTAGTCTTGAGTCATTCAGTCTTCGTCCTCCGATATCGATATTGTTGTCGTGACCATGTTCGTGAAGTCACACAGTTAATCACAACTGTTGCACCGTACATTCTTATTGTTCGGAAACTTAGTAGTAGTTTTCACACCTTCATACATGTAGTAAACATCTTCGCATTCTCGCACAACACCTATTAGGGATCTCCCCTCTCTAGAGCTACCTCTAGGGAGACAGGGAGGGCAGCCGGTTGTGTCATTGTCGTCCTCCGTCCTGGTACCCCGTTGTTGTCCCCCTTGTCATCCCATGGTGGTCCCTGTTGTCCCATCATCCCCGTCGCTCATCTACCTCGCAGTCACTTGTTCTGCTCGTCCTTGTCCCCCGTGTCCCCATCCTCATTGGTGTTGGTGTTCGTGCGGGTGTGGAGTTGGGGTGTAGGTAGCTAGAGCAATGTAGTTAGTAAAGCAATGGATGAAAGTTTAAAAAAAAACTCACAAAGGCAGCGGAGGGTGGTGCACCCTCTGCTGCATCTGGTGCTTGTGTGTGTCATTGCTGCTGTACCTGTGTTGCCAGTGCCACTCCTGCTGTCATTCCTGTTCCCATTCCTGCTGCTGCTCCTGCTGCCGTTGCCGTTGCCATTGTTGCAGCTGATGCTGCCATTGCGCCAGGTTGGTTCCAGCCTCGTTTCCGGTTGCTGCTTATTCTGTAAACACTTTAGTACCAACAAAACGGTGAGTTAAAAAAAACCTTACTCTTGCAGTGGGGGTACTGCACCCCCACTGCTTGCGTTGCTGCTCGACCCATACCTGCTCCTGGTTGCTGTTGGTGCTGGGCACCTCTTCGTTTGGGTTTGTCTGGCATTACAGTGTGCGCGTGCACATGGATGTAGCCGTTGGCGTTGGTTCAGGGTTGTTTGCGTGTGTGGACAAGTTCACGCATTGGTTGATCATCACGTGATGCGTTTGTTGACACGTTTCCCAAATGGTCCGTGCACCAAATAAATGTATATAAACAGCTGCAACTCATGTTTTCTTTGAGGCATGCCCCAAAGTAGTAGTCTAGTTAATTATAACTGAAAAATAAATAAATACTAAATAGTGTAGCTTTAAGACCAAAATCCTAAGTCCCTAGGTAGGTAGTCCTTGGACAGTCCCTAGGGAATCTAGTGCTGAAATTTACTAGGGATTCCCTAGGGACATGTTCCTCCCTAGGGAAGGTTTTGCCAGGGAATCCAAAATTTGGGTGTGAGTTGGCTGTGAAAAATTCTCTAGGGAGTCCCTAGGCAGTCCCACGAAATCCAAGATCAAGTGTAAAGAGCTCCTCCAAAGGTTCAATCACTGGGCTTGCAAACCAAAATATGTGAGGGACTTCATTTGGGACCCTGTCATCCACCCAAAACTGACTACCACCTTAGCAAGCACCATGGAACTCCCAGTCCCTGAGGTACCACAAATTGAGTTACACAACACTTTCACCATCAGCACTATCTGGGACAACCAAGGCCTTTTCACAATTGTGACACCCATCAAGCCCAGTGAAAATCCGATGTGACCTGACCTGTTCACATCGGATTTCCTATGATGAACCGACCAGGTTCGATTTTCCGGACTATAGCAGATTGTACATGTAACGAGATCGACTTTGAATGAATCTGAAAGAATTTGACATTGAACGACATCTGATTTGACAGTACTAGTACAATTGCCGTGCACCCTGGTACAATTCTGCTGCTACTGCTGCTCCTGCTCCCCTGCCCCCCTGCTCCTCTGGTCTCCTGCTCTGGTTCCATCCCCCCACCCTCCATCTAACCCTGTGACTTGTGCGACAGACTAATCGTCTCGTATGCATTCTTCGTTTCTTTGTCCAGTTTGTCCCAGATGGCGGTATACTCAGCGGAGGTTGTATGTGGGAGTTCTTTCATATAATCGATAGCGTAAAGGTTCCTAAACGAGTAAAGAAAATTTTAGTGTCATTCGTAAGAAGCATCTAAAAAAGTACCTAGCCGTCGTGGACTTTGGGTTTGGGTGCATCTTCTTTCCTTGAGTTTTCTTATCGGTTGTACATGTGGTGACCAGGACGTCTGTGTTCGTCTTTGAAGTAGCGGGTGGCTGAGCCGTAGACTTTGATGACAATTTGTTGGGCTCTATCTCGATCCCTGCTAAACGTGAGACAAATGTTGCTTTTGGATCTGCGAAAGTGTTAGCGCTAGATATAAAGTGTCACTTAGTGAGATGGTTGCAGTGCCTGGGAACGTACAGTGGGTCGACAAGTGTAAAAATCTAGAAAATGCCAGTGGGTATATCAGAACAATCAAACGACGAGAACGGATATACCTTAATTGCCGAACTTGAGAGTTCGTGACTCTCTTTCCCCACTTCAGCAGTCCCTTCTTTGAGAGTTTTGGGTGCAGGTGGTATGACGGTGGATTTATCCATAGCAGAAGATGTTGCGTTGGTTGCGTCGAGAACATGGGCGGACAGTGATGCAGTGGAAAGCGGTGAAGTGGGATGCGATGCAGTGGAAAGTGATACAGTCGAAGGCGATGGAGGCGATGGAGGCAAGGAAATTTCAGCAGGTGGCAATAAAGCGGGTGATGTCTTCTCAGTGAGAATCTTCGCGGAACTGTCTTCTCCCTTCATCTTGATGTCAGATCATGTCAGGGATTACAAAATTTAGCGTACTTTTATTTTTTTGGGGCACAAACCCTGCGTGGATGAACCTGAAGGCGAGGGTCGTTTCAAAGAAGTTTTCTCGTCAGCATTTTCCTGTTTAACGTTCTTGCAGTCCTTGGTTTTAGTTTGGTTCCTGTACCAGCCAGGGTATGTGTCGATTGCTACTTTGTCCGCTTTCCAATCCTGTTCGCAAAGCCATAGCTCAGGAAATTGAGTACTCATCTCAGCTCGATAATACTGTAGACTGGCGAGGTTGAGTTGCGTCCACGTTTTCGGGCTTGTACCAGCCTTTTTGAACTCCAGAAAAATCTCCCGTGCTCGCTTTCTGACCTCCATGGCTCTCGGACCATCAATTGGCGCTCCATCTGCGTCTTCAATGTATAATAAGGTGTTTTTCTTGCCCGAGGTGCTGTCGCCATCAACGGTTGTGATATCTTTGCTGAGTTTGCTTCGTTCCCAATGAACTCGTCGCCAAAACTGGACCTTTGAATATTTCATTTGGTTGAGAGGGGGTAGACTGGACGAAGAGGATGGTAGGATGTTACGAGTCCCTATAAGGGAATCGTTTTGTATCTGGTGGTTTTTTTCAATTCAGGGTCACAGTCTAATTCGCCAAGCCGTGGGAACAATTTTGAAGCCCTGGGAATAATTATGAAACCGTGTGACTTATGACTTTGTAACTGTGAGAATTTCTTGTCCCAATCAGCAAGAACAATAAGGCAGCCGGATCACAGCTGCCAAAATTGGCACTGTGAGAATGTTGAATCAGCATTGCCAAATTCAGTATGAGCTCTTGTATGTTAGCAGTCACGTCAGTTGAGTGACAGAAAGTGCTGTTGAAATGATACAAGAATGAAGAACTGTGGAGTTCACACAATAGCATTACATTCAGGAGGTTGATACCACAGATGCTGATGCAATGTTTGGCATTTATAAAACATGTTGAAACCTCAATGAGTCTGTTGACAAGTGTGGTAATTCTTTGATGTGTGTTTAGAAGTCCAGAGGACAGCGAAAATGTTGCAGAAATGAGTTGACATATGTTGTGGATGTTTGATGTATTTGTATTGATTCTCATACCCACTAGCTCCAACAGAATTCATATTCAACACATGGGTGTGATGTTGATTGTATTGACTCACTTACCTACTGGCCATAACAAAATTCCACAACCATCTACATGCTATTTGACAGCTGTTACAACTTTTGTGATGCTTCTTTATTTTCTAATGACCAGCAATGCCTTGTTGAACAGGCCAAACAGGCATTTCGCCTGTTCGACAAGGGTTTCAGAGCTGTTATATATTTTTCTTGTATTGATTTTCCTACCAACTAGTAATGAAATAGTTGTATAACCATGATTCACACATGAGCATAGCATTGGTTGCATTGATTCTCCCATCCACTGGCCACAACAAAATTTCACAAGCATCTACACACAATGTGAAGCTGGTGACAAGTTTTGTGATACTTATGTATGTTCTAATGACTAGCAAAGCCTTGTCGAACAGGCCAAGCAGTTGTTCAAGATGTTTGACAAGGGTGTGGGAGTGTTTACACATTTTGCTTATAGTTATTACTGTAATGAGTGTCCATATAACAGTTGCACCACCAAACTAGCATAGTTTACACATGGGCATGACATTGGTTGCATTGATTCTTGTACCCATGAGCCACTAAAAGAATCCAAAACTGTCTACATTATATGTGACAGCTGTTGACAGCATTTCTTGCATTTGCTTAATTTTCTATGACTGAGAAACTCGTCGAACAGTTGCTGAACACTGTCGAAGACTGTTTGACAAATGGGAGCCATTACAAATTTTACTAGTATTTATTGTCTACCAACTAGCTATAAAACGATTGTACAACTGTCTTCAGCATATCTAACACATGGGCATGACATTGGTTGTATTGATCCTGTCCCCCACTGGCCACAACAAAATTCCACAATCAACTACAGTGTATTTGATGAATTCTGACGATGTCTCTTGTATTTATTGAATTTTCTATGACTGGGAAACCCCTGTCGAACAGTTGCCGAACATGCCGAACAGTGTTCGACAAGTGGGGGCTATTACAAATTTTACTAGTATTTATTTTCCACCAACTAGCTATAAAACAATTGTGCAACCATCTACAACATATCTAACACATGGGCATGACATTGGTTGTATTGATCCTGTCCCCCACTGGCCACAACAAAATTCCACAATCAACTACAGTGTATTTGATGAATTCTGACGATGTCTCTTGTATTTATTTAATTTTCTATGACTGGGAAACCCCTGTCGAACAGTTGCCGAACATGCTGAACAGTGTTCGACAAGTGGGAGCTATTACAAATTTTACTAGTATTTATTTTCCACCAACTAGCTATAAAACAATTGTGCAACCATCTACAACATATCTAACACATGGGCATGACATTGGTTGTATTGATCCTGTCCCCCACTGGCCACAACAAAATTCCACAATCAACTACAGTGTATTTGATGAATTCTGACGATGTCTCTTGTATTTATTTAATTTTCTATGACTGGGAAACCCCTGTCGAACAGTTGCCGAACATGCTGAACAGTGTTCGACAAGTGGGAGCTATTACAAATTTTACTAGTATTTATTTTCCACCAACTAGCCATAAAACAATTCTGCAACCATCTACAGCATATCTAACACATGGGCATGATATTGGTTGTATTGATCCTCTTACCCACTGGCCACAACAAAATTCCACTACCAACTACAGTGTATTTGATGAATTCCAACAATGGCTCTTGTATTTATTCAATTTTTAATGACTAGACAAACCTTGTTGAAAAGGCCAAACAGGTGTTGAACCAGCCTGTTCAACAAGGGTTTGGGAGGTGTCATAAATTTTGCTTGTATTTCTTTTCTTACCAGTTGGTCAGAAAGGTATTGCACATGCAGGTACAGGCTCATTTGATCATGTCAGTTGGCTTTATTTTTAAACCAACTGGCTACATAGGTACAACCAGTGCCCTGACCATTTGTCAAGTAGACTATACTTTGTTGGACAACACCTTCATGGACAATTGGGTAGGAAATAAATACAAGTGAAACTGGTAACAACTCCCAAACCCTTGTTGAACAGACTGGTTCAACTCCTGTTTGGCCTGTTCAACAAGGTTTGTCTAGTCATTAAAAATTGAATAAATACTAGTAAAATTTGTAATAGCTCCCACTTGTCGAACACTGTTCGGCATGTTCGGCAACTGTTTGACAAGGGTTTCCCAGTCATAGAAAATTAAATAAATACAAGAGACATCGTCAGAATTCATCAAATACACTGTATTTGGTTGTGGAATTTTCTTGTGGCCAGTGGGTGACAGGATCAATACAACCAATGTCATGCCCATGTGTTAGATATGCTGAAGACGGTTGTACAATCCTTTTATAGCTAGTTGGTAGAAAATAAAATACTAGTACAAGTTGTAACAGCTCCCACACCCTTCTTGAACAGTGTTGAACAGTTTCAGCCTGTTCAGCAACTGTTCCACAAGGCTTTCCCAGTCATTAGAGCTTCAATAAATACAAGCCACATTGTCATATACTGTCCAATAGGCTGTACATGGTTGTGTACTATTTTTGTGGTCAGTTGGTAGGAGAGTAAATACAGCAGATCTCATGATGATTTGTCACATCCATTGTAAATGGTTGTACTACCCCTTTACAACCTACCTTTCACATGTCTTTTCTTTATTAAATACGATTGTCCTGCTCCTTGGTGCCAATGTCTCAGTGCCATACCAGTGTTTCATTTTCACTTTCATAAGGCATGTCTGAATCAATGGGAGCAAGAGAAGGTATCAAATACCTATCACAACTTTAACAAAACTTCATCACATGGCCTGTACAGAGATGTACACCATTTCTATGGACAGTTGGTAAGCAAATCAATGCCGGAAATATGTGGAACACTTGTAACACCCTGGCTGAATGATGATTGACATATGTTCAGTGGTGACCTTTCTGGGATTAAATATCAAATAAATACTACAACCATTGTAGAGGATACACTCTCTGTGGCCTCCAAATTGCCCTGATCTGACACTTTTTATCTCTACTTGCCTTTGCCCACCATGGTTCTGTCTCCCCTAACCAACCCTGACATGTAAACCACCAGACCCCTCCTTGTATAACAACCAGTCCCAAAAATACTGGCTTTATCCTCACTGCCTTCTAACCCCTAAATACAGCACCCACTTTGTATACAGCACTCATCTAGTAAATAGCACCCATATAGCAGGCATCATATATAAAGGCTCTCAAATGTACTTGTACATTAGAAAAATACACCCCTGCTTAACCTCACTTACCTCCTTGATAACAAATTCAAGCAATACCACACAGTTATCAAACTGATTAGTGAGTGTTTCAATATTTTCACAGGTGTCAGGCATTTTAATGGCATCTGGGTTATCAATCTACCAAGTGTACTGCCATTATATTTTTGTCACTATTATCTAGTCCTCAATGAAGTTTCTTTCACTCAATTGATATGATGACTTGCAATAGTGGAGCTCATTCCAACTAGGGCAGACTTGGCAGAGCTCTATTGTTGTTACTGATTTGGACAAAACTTTCACAACTATATGGTAGATGCTCAAGTCTTTTGTTAACAAGCTAAATGGAAATAAATTGTAGAACAGAAACCACACCCTTGACAAATAATGTTCAGACAATTTACAGAACTGTTCAGAATGCTTACATCAGCACTGGATATGGAATAAATACAACAATGTTGTGAAAATATATCAACAAGTCTGTGCATGGTTGTACAATTTTTAATAGCCAATTTTTAACAAAATAAATGCAAGTATATGGTGTAACACTTTGATAAACTTGCTGAACATCATCTAACAACCACCTCATGAAGTTTGCAGACATTGGATATTAAAGAAATACAACAAGTGTTGAACAATGCTTCAGATGCTTGGGCAAGTGTTTTTGATAAGAAAATAAATACAATAAAAATGTGGAAACTCTTACTGCACAGTGTATGGCCTTTTGAGCAACTATTTTTCTATTTATCAAATATCATATAAATGCAACAAATGTTGTGAATATTTATCAAAGAGACTGTAGATGATTTTGCAATTTTTTCAATGGCTACTTTGGTGACAAGATTAATGCAGGAAAAATGTGCACCACCTGCACACCCATGTCATATGTTTTGTAAATCATTATGCAAGTTGTTTTGGTAACAAAATAAATACAATAAACGTGGGGAAACACTACACATACCATTTGTAGTCTTGCTTCAAGTTGCTAGGGTATAGCATGGGTAACCTGCAGGTTTTTGATCCTGCAATTCATTTTGAAGTTTATAGGCTCAATTTATATGTATTCACATTGCGGTATAGGGAGAAAATGTCCATTTTATGTCAGATAAGATGGCTGCAAAGTGTTGGATACAATTGTGCAATATGAAAGGCACTATTGTGCACACAATGCGATGGGTTTAATGGGTTTAAACCCATGGGTATAATGTATGCAAAAATGCAAACATAGCAGAGGGTGAATTTCTCATTGAGTCTATATATAATATTTCATGGGTTTTATCTATTGTATACAGTGTGGATAATGAAGGAAATGATGGACACAGGTTTGCCAAGAACTTTTAAGACCCATCACCAACTCAAACTCAAGGCAATTCCAACAGTATAGATATTTCATTTCATATGTAAATGCTTATACCTGTGCTATACCCTAGCTTCAACTATTTGTAGTCAGTTTTTCAACTATTAGAAAACAAAGTCTTCCCTAGGACAACGGCTAAACCACTGCTATCAGAACAGACAAAGATGTTCTGAGACAATAAACCAGATCAACATTGAATAGTCAAATGCAGGGGTTTACCCACAATGTATGATGGATTGATTTGGCATTTTTTTTTATGAAATGAATTCTCAGAAAAGTGCCAATATTTTTATATGATCAAGTGTATAATATATCTATATGGTTGCACAACAAGGATATAAAATATATATCTGTAATCATGGTTAATTCTGCTTCTACAGACCAGGAGTACAAAATACCACCAAACTCCAGGTTTTTGACATTGACTCTTGGCTTCTAAATGCAGAATGAAACATGATTACAGACTTATATTCTAGACCCTCAATGTGCAAACAAGTAGGTATATCATATTGATGAGGAAGGAAAATGGCTGGTAGTTAGTAGGGAAACAAGCAGAAAAAAGGATATGTGGTCACCTATGCCATCAGAGCCCCTCAGAGCCCTCTCTGAAATCCATTGTTAATAAAAAAAATGGGGACACCATTTATAATATAGCAAACTTTGAAAAGTCTATGGTGAACAAAGTATGTAGTTTGAAGGGTCCTTGCATGCAAAAACTGAGATTTATTGATATATGGTTGTGGAAATGTTGACCACACTTCCAGTCTGCCACATCAGGTGGTAATATCAGGGGTTGCTGGACAAGAGTGTATACCCAGAAAGAAAATGTTTATTCTGAATATAACTTGCAAATTCATTTACAGGGTTGATGGTTTTATGATGATATACAAACAGGATTATTTTGTGGTAATGAAGAACATCTGGATGACTTTGCAAATATTAGCTTATTATCATGCATTGGTAATAATGCTGCAGTGTGCATATATGCTCAATCTTGAGAAATGTGATGTTTTCATGGCCAAAAAGGGATGAGTAACTTGCCATGTGAAGCAATGGCCCACACCCCACTAGTTAGAATTGCCGTTGTGTGGTAATGGTGGTTCCTTCGTTGCAGTCTGAGATGCAAAGGTGGTATATGCATACCTGCCGAAACTCTACGTCACTTCAAAAGGATAGAGAGCACATACATACTTTAATGTTTGTAATTCTGAATTTATCTTGATGTTTTCGTGATATAATTCTGCATACTGTCGATTCCCGCTCTGTAACAGTGCCTCGTGCGTAGCCCCAGCCAGAAGTTGCGAGATGTTCGATTGCAATAAAGGCGAAGCTAATGTGGCCTTTTCATATAATCAGCATATAGTGAAGAAGATAAAAATATAAAAAATACGTGTCTTGTTCCAGCGGAGACCCTACGCCATTGGCTGGAAACCGCTTCAGGGATCCAAGTTCACCCAATACTGGACTTAATGGCCTCGAAGGAGTAGTAGGAGTGGGGAGAGAAGGGAAAGTGGGCGAATCTTGCTGAAATAAAGGAAAATTGAAGGACATCCGAAGGTGGAAGTATCGGAAAGACTTAGAAGAATTCTAACTCCGCAACTGTCTTTCCAAAATGCCTGAAGTCACTGCCAGTGTCGTCAACAATGTTATCGTACTCTGCGTCGATGTTCTGGGCCGTGAATACTGCACCTACGCAGTCACATTTCCCGTCAACCAAACAATTGAGGCTGGACATGAAATGGTAAGTTATTGGAACGCATTTACTTACTTCATTCCTACCTTTCATTTCAGACTCTCGTTATTAATTTGAAGAGTAGCGGAGGAGTCGACGGGGGAAAGGTAGGGCAAATTGCCTTAGACGACATGACTGGGGTGGTCAAACAAGAGGATTTCAATGAAGGCGACACAACGCTGGTCGGCGAGAGGTAAATCTCTATTTCACTTCGTTCTCACCTGTTCTCACCCTGATATAAATGTTACTTACAGCACGATTACTGCAACACTGGAACTTCCTCACAAACGGGGGACAAACATTTCTCCATCTCGTGCACTAGTTTTGACAAAACGCGTCCCGGAAAAAAATGCATCTACCAAGTCTACCAAGCCTACCTTCTTCGAGATCCCCCCTGTTGTTGGTTACAAAATCCGCACGATTGACATTGAGGACAAAGAGAACGATCGCCAATTCAAATGCACAAAATTTTAATATGACGAGTTCAGATACACAACACTTTGTTAGATACCATTGTAATTTTAAATGCAATTACACATTTTCGTTCTCATCTTCATTGGCACTGTCGTCTTCAACAACTCCACCACCGAGATATGCTACATCCAGACCTAATTTCTCTACAACAAAAAAATGTCCTTCAACGGCATCAAGAGGAACCATGGCCACAACGGAAAGTATCGACTTCACCTCGATGACTCGGAATGCTTCACGACCTTGGTATCGGCATGCCCAGAGTGTCCCATGAGATTCTTTCAAGAGTTCGGTGATGGGTGGTGAGTATAATGACACAAGTGCCAAGGCACGATTTTCGATTCCGAGAAGAGCCCGAAAGTAATATTGAATCTCGGCGAATTCAAAGTCACCATTTAAACGTAACTTCATCGAAACTAAGTGAGTATTGAGCAAGTCTAGATGGGGATAAGACGCACCTTCACATTGCGTGCCATCCGAACCTTCTCAAGGGGTTTCAGCTTCTCTTTCCATGCGGATTGTGCAATTTGGCCATTGGGAAGACGAAGACGTGCCCATCTGGTGACATGGGCTTGCCAACTGGGCTTGATGTCACCAACAGCATCTTCAAAATAGGTTTTTACTGCAGTGTTTTCATCCCCGTCAAGGATACGATGATGCGCAGGTGGGGGTAGTAAGAAGGGAATCTAACTAGGAACTGCTAAGAAAGGTGCGAGGAAGTTTCGGAAAGCCTACACTAGGATAGAAGAGGAAAGTAAAGGAAGAGAAGGGTGTGAGACACTCAATATAAATGCTGCGATAAAAGTCGAAGTGGTGCGATAAAAATAAGAGAGTTGCGATAAAAATTGAAGAGGTGCGATAAAAATAAGAAAGTCGCAGTGAAATGGAAGGGTCGGACAGTGAGAGAAGGTAATATAAAGTGAAGGGACTGGGTCTAGGACTAAGGATAAGCTCTGAGACGAAGGGGGAAGGATGGTGTATCTGGATTGTCTGGGGGTTCTCTGGGATCTCTGTCTAGTGGCTCATACATGCAGGTATATACACACCATGCCATGACTTAACCCGACTGTGACCAGGCAACTAAGGGTGACAATGTTGGGTTGGAGTCGGGCCAGCCGAGATGGGCCGAGAAATTATTATTGTTAGGTACTTGACGGGGCAACTGAGGAGTGTCATATGTGCCATGTGAGACCGGTGGGCCGAGTCAAGTGCTAGAGTATAGTGGATGGTCTGAGACCGTTGGGCCGACACTGGCTGGGATAATTGTGACCCGTCTCAGACCGTTGGGCCGACATTGGGTGGGGTGGTTGTCACCCGTCTCAGACTGTTCGGCCGACATTGGCTGGGATGGTTGTGACCCGTCTCAGACCGTTGGGCCGACATTGGCTGGCATGGTTGTCACCCGTCTCAGACCGTTGGGCCGACATTGGGTGGGGTGGTTGTCACCCGTCTCAGACTGTTCGGCCAACATTGGCTGGGGTGGTTGTCACCCGTCTCAGACTGTTCGGCCGACATTGACTGGGGTGGTTGTCACCCATCTCAGACCGTTGGGCCGACATTGGCTGGGATGGCTATCACTCTTCTTAGGGGTAGGGATTGGCATCAGTGTTGTTATCGGTGTTGTCATTGGTGCTGTCATTGGTGTTGTCATGGGTGCTGTCATAGGTCTTATCATCGGCATTATCATCGGTGCTATCATCGGTATTACCATCGGCTTTGTCTTTAGTGCTATCATCGGTGTTATCATCGGCATTGTCATCGGTGCTATCATCGGTGTTATCATCGGCACTATCATCGGTGTTATCATCGGCGCTATCATCGGTGTTATCATCGGTGTTGTCTTTGGCATTGTCATTGGTGCTATTATCGGCATTGTCATTGGTGTTGTCATTGGCGTTGGCATTGACATTGGCATTGGCATTGGCACAGCTCCAATGGAAAGGCCGATCAGATTGGCATTTGTTGGGTGACAACCCATGTTCAAATCTCAATGCCCTGTTGGATAAATATCCTTCTCAATCTACACAATGTACTTGTTATGCTACAGCCAGGAGATTGTGTCCCCAGTGTGAAGGACAGATATGGCTGTATTGCAAAACTCCGATGCATCGGTCATCGAATCGGCGTTTGTTGGCAGATGACCCATGGTCAATTACCGATGCCCTGTTGCCTAAATATCCTTGGCAATATAAACAATTTACTTGCCATGTTACAGCCAGGTCATTAGTGTTCTCAGTGGTCAGCTCGGAGTTTTATGTATTGTCAAAACTCCGATGCATCGGTCATCGGATCGGCGTTTGTTGGCAGATGACCCATGGTCAATTACCGATGCCCTGTTGCCTGAATATCCTTGGCAATATACACAATTTACTTGCCATGTTAAAGCCAGGGCATTAATGTCCTCAGTGGTCAGGTCGGAGTTTTATGTATTGTCCAAACTCCGATGCATCGGTCATCGGATCGGCGTTTGTTGGCAGATGGCCCATGGTGAATTACCAATGCCCTGTTGCCTAAATATCCTTGGCAATATAAACAATTTACCTGCCATGTTACAGCCAGGACATTAGTGTTCTCAGTGGTTAGCTCGGAGTTTTAGATATTGTCAAAACTCCGATGCATCGGTCATCGGATCGGCGTTTGTTGGCAGAAGACCCATGGTCAATCACCAATGCCCTGTTGCCTAAATATCCTTGGCAATATCAACAATTTACTTGCCATGTTACAGGCAAGTCATTATTGTTCTCAGTGGTCAGCTCGGAGTTTTATGTATTGTCAAAACTCCGATGCATCGGTCATCGGATCGGCGTTTGTTGGCAGAAGATCCATGGTCAATTACCATTGCCCTGTTGCCTAAATATCCTTGGCAATATAAACAATTTACTTGCCATGTTACACCCAGGTCATTAGTTTTCTCAGTGGTTAGCTCGGAGTTTTAGATATTGTCAAAACTCCGATGCATCGGTCATCGGATCGGCGTTTGTTGGCAGAAGACCCATGGTCAATTACCAATGCCCTGTTGCCTAAATATCCTTGGCAATATCAACAATTTACTTGCCATGTTACAGCCAGGTCATTAGTGTTCTCAGTGGTCAGCTCGGAGTTTTATGTATTGTCAAAACTCCGATGCATCGGTCATCGGATCGGCGTTTGTTGGCAGATGACCCATGGTGAATTACCACTGCCCTGTTGCCTGAATATCCTTGGCAATATAAACAATTTACTTGCCATGTTACACCCAGGTCATTATTGTTCTCACTGGTCAGGTCGGAGTTTTGTGTATTGTCAAAACTCCGATGCATCGGTCATCGGATCGGCGTTTGTTGGCAGAAGACCCATGGTCAGTTACCATTGCCCTGTTGCCTAAATATCCTTGGCAATATACACAATTTACTTGCCATGTTAAAGCCAGGGCATTAATGTCCTCAGTGGTCAGGTCGGAGTTTTGTGTATTGTCAAAACTCCGATGCATCGGTCATCGGATCGGCGTTTGTTGGCAGCAGACCCATGATCAATTACCAATGCCCTGTTGCCTAAATATCCTTGGCAATATACACAATTTACCTGCCATGTTACAGCCAGGGCATTAATGTCCTCAGTGGTGAGGTCAGACTTTGATGTATTGCAAAACTCCGATGGCATCAGCCATCGGATCGGCATTTGTTGGCAGATGACCCATGGTCAATTATCAACGCCCCATCGCCTAAATATCCTTGCCAATACACACAATTTATTTGCCATGTTACAGCCGGGTAATATGTAACCCTCAGCACTGAGGTTGGAGATTGATGTATTGCAGAACTCCAATGCATTGGCTCATCGGATTGGCATTTGTTGGAGGACAACCCATATCCATTTAATCATTTCCAACCCCTCAAATATCCTTGTCAATATTCATAATTTATCTGCCATGTTAGAATCATGAAGCTTCCTCTGCTCAATGTTGGCCAATGTCAGCTCTAGTGCTACTTCATTTCTCAACTCAAAACACACAATTAAATCGACCAACATTCATAGAACACTATAGATACACACTCCCATTTACCACATCCCTTCTTAGACCACCAATAGTGGCCCACTCCTCAAAGCAAGTGGTCAAAAAATCGCTCAGAAAGCAGTCAACAGGTGCTCACTCAACATGCTTCCCTTGACTCCTCATGTTTCCCCCAACCTCCTAGCACCACTCTATCATGGACAGGCTATTACTAACATTCTACATGAAAGTCTCAAGGCCTGAGAGCATTTGGTCCAGTCAAATCTCTTGACAGAGCACAAAAGTGCGAAAAATACCCGGGTGATCATGGGGAGCATCTGGGAGGTTAAACTCTGTTCCTGGCATCCCCACAACAGCATGAGGATGTCTGTACAATATACAATGCCCCAAATGTCAGGTTATAGCACCTGAGAACACCTGTGTAACCTTGGACAGCAGAAGGTTAAAAAAGTGCGAAATGTACTTTGCTAGTGACAAGGAAGGCTAGGGAGGCTTCAGTGCTGCCAATAGATAGAGGTGTGAGCTGAGATATTGCCTGCAAAGTTGTGGAATTGAGGGTGGAACAGAAGTTGAGATATTGAGGTTGAAATTCACGAGTGGTGTACAAATGGCATTGAATCTGAGTTTGCATAGGCATGCATTTTGGAAGCACCTCTGAATAATAATGCCTCAATATCTCAACTTCTGTTCCACCCTCAATTCCACAACTTTGCAGGCAATATCTCAGCTCACACCTCTATCTATTGGCA